>BJCO01471004.1:0-13608 GCA_018326465.1 Flaveria floridana | reverse complement strand
AGACCAAGTGCTGAAGCTTCAGAGTTTGTCACAACAGCTGAAGAAGTCGTCTTCAGTTGTTGTGATGGTTTTACATTTCAGTAGTTTGTAATTTTCCTTTCAGTAGTTGTAGTTCAGTAGTTGTAAACGACTGAAGAGTTTGTTCTTCAGTCATTGTACCTTTCAGTAGTTTCCTTTTCAGTTCTTGTAGTAGTTTCCTTTTCAGTTCTTGTAATAAGTAGTAACACTTAGCTTTCGTAAGATGATGTCAGTTGTTTGACATCTTCAGTAGTTATTTTGTTTTTCAGTAGCTTGTTAATGACCGTTTGATGTCACTATCAAGTGACATCAGCTGACGTCACTCTTCCTATAAAAGGAAGATGACCTAATTGTAAACGGTGCCGAAACGTGTGATTCAATAACCGTTTGATGTCACTATCATTTGTGTTCTTGCTTGTTTGTCTAATTCTCATGCTAAATCCGCTGCGAATACAACCTAATTGATCAAACTAGAGGCTTAGATCCTGTCACAAAACATACAAACCCGAACACATAAAACACATAAGAACATGCACTCTCAGTTTGTTAGTCGAAAACACAACTAGAACCGAGTCAATTAAGCATGAATTACTTACCTAAATTCAAAAAATTCTTCTTCTTCTAAAAACCAAGAGAAAACCCTGTTTTTTAATTCTTTTTCTTTTTGGTTCGACAGAAGCAGATGGAAAAAGTGATTATGGGCGGCCATTCCCCATGAATATTATAATATTTGACTTTTTTAAATACTTCCAGTTGTAAGAGAAGTTGAATTTGTACACAGTGGACTTACTTACATCACCTCCATAGCCCATTCGAGTGTAGGTGTCTTCAAAATCAGGTCTTGGGAATTCAGTTGGAGCTCCAGCATCATGAAGTTCCAAGTGTTCCCTGATTGTGGTTTCACTCACCACTATCTCTTATTCAAAGACTCTCAACTGAATTACTCTTTCATTGTTGATGATTTCATTCTAATCCTTTGTCCAAAATTCAAACATATGGTTAGAGTAGATGGTAGGGTTCATTCTTAGAGCGGGAAGGTATAGAGACTATGTAAGGAACTTAATGATTTGAGCAAAATCACTATCCGCAGATGAATCAAGGATGGCAATTTGGTTATGTTAAGGGTTTAGAGCCATTGTTTGAGAATTTTGAGAAGGAGGGAATTCGAGTTTGAAGATGATAGTGGAAACAGTAAGCTAGGGCTTTTACAGTGGTGAAGAAAGTAGAAAAGAGAGTTGGAGACTTTTAAACATAGGGTAAAAGATCAAACCGATAAGGTTACATGACACTATGCGGCCTCATTTGACAGAGGCGGTAAGGAAGTTTTGTTACAAATACTCCAACAATCTTTCATAAAATCTTACTATTTGCAGAGCAGACCCACATGTTTCCATTACAATTTTAAAATATTTTTCTGACAATAAATGCTTCCGAGAGAACTTTTATGTTTCTTTCTCCTGATTATCTTCCAAAGGCAATTTTTTGCTTCCGAAGCAGAATTTGTCATAATGACTATTTTGCTTCCGAAGTAAGAAAATGCTTCCGATGAAGAAGAAAGTATCCTTCGGAATGGAGTTGATCAATGATCAATTTGTCTTTCGAGGCTTAGACCACTTCGGAAGATAATTCTGGATCAGAGGAATTTTCCTTCGGAAGAAGATTAAGAATCTCTTCCGAGGGTAAATTTCTCTTCGGAAGAGTTTATACTTCAAAAAAAATTTGAAGAGATACTTTGTGTAACAGGGCTTAGATTGTAAATAGACGAATTAGACTTAACATATTGTACAAAATAATTAGTCAATGTTTATCATCCCAATAGACGTAATTAAATACTTAAATCTTTGTTCATCAAAGACTTTGGTGAACAAATTGGCATATTGTTCATTTGAGTCAACTTTGACTAATTTGATCAGGTTTTTCTCGTTAATATCCCTAATGAAATGATACCTGATGTCAATATGCTTTGTCTTGGAGTGCTTGACTGGATTTTCAGTGATGGAGATAGCACTCTTGTTGTCTATGTGGATGGGAGTCTCTATGAAGTTGAAGCCATAGTCTAACATCTGATTTTGAATCCATAGCAGTTGAGCATAGCAGCTAGCAGCAACAATGTATTCAGCCTAAACAGTTAATGTAGAGACATATGACTGCTTCTTATATTGCTAGGAGATGATCCTTCCACCAAGAAATTGACATCCTCCTAATGTGGATTTCTTGTTGATGTTACAGCCTCCATAATCACTGTCAGTGTAACCATAAAGGTTGAAGTCTTTGTTCTTAGGATACCAAAGGCCCAGTTTGGGAGCTCCTTTAAGGTATCTAAGTATTCTCTTGATAGCAATTAGATGGGATACCTTGGGAGCAGCTTGATATCTTGGACATAAGCATGTAGAGAACATGATATCAGGTCTGCTTGTAGTGAGATACATTAGAGATCCAATAATTGTTATGTACAAATGCTGGTCAGTATCCTCCCCCTCGTAGTCAGGACAAAGATTGTGATTTCTTTGTATAGGTGTCTTAGCTGGTTTACAATCCTTCAACTTAAATATTTCTAGAATGTCCTTGTCATATTTAGATTGATTTATGAAGAAGCCATCTTCCATCTGTTTCACCTGAATCCCTAGGAACAAATCCATCTTTCCCATGGAACTCATCTCGAATTTCTTCCTCATGATGCTTTCAAAGTCTTTGCATATCTGGTCATTTGAGGAACCCAATATGATGTCATCAACATAGACTTGGACAAGCATTATGTCCTTCCCTGATTTTCTTATGAACAATATCTTGTCTATGGTGCCTCTTGTGTAGCCATTCTTGAGAAGAAATTGAGATAATGTCTCATACCACAGCCTTGGTGCCTGATGCAGCCCATAGAGAGCTTTATCTAGTTTGCACACATAGTAGGGGTGCTGTGGGTCTTCAAAACCAAGTAGTTGACACACATAGACTTTTCTGTCAATGTTCCCATACAAGAATATACATTTGACATCAAGTTGATAAACTGTGAAGTTCTTGGATGCAGCAAAGGCAAGGAAGACTCTCACAGCCTCAAGTCTTGCAACAGGTGCAAAGATATCGGTCTAATCTATCTCTTCCTCTGGTGTGTATCCTTGAACCACAAGTCTAGCTTTATTCTTGATAATCAAACCTCTATCATCTCTTTTGTTCGTGAACACCCACTTTGGGCCAATGGGGACTTGACCAGGTGGTAGTGGACATAAATTCCACACCTTTTTCCTTTTGAATTGAAGCAATTCCTCTTGCATTGATTCAACCCAATTGTTGTCCTTGAGGGCTTCTTCCACCTTTTTGGGTTCCTTTTGAGAAAGAAAGCATGAGTACAAGCAGACATTCCCATTGTGAGTTTGTCTCCTGGTTCTCACACCTTCTTAGACTTCCCCAATGATGTTTTCAGCTGGATGAGTGTTATGAATCCTGATCCTGGGAATCACATCTAGTTGCATAGATAGATCCAGGTTTGAATGATTCATATCAGGACTACCAACATTAGTTCCAGCTAATGTCTCTCTTTCATTCAATATGGACTGATTAAATGAATGGCTGACAGCATCAATGATGTTTTGCTGTAAGATAGCATCGTTAGTTGCTTGTTCCTCCAGATAGCTATCTTAATTAGCTTGGTATTGAGAAATAGAGTTGTCATCTAATGAGGTTTGATGCTTATTTTGCTGACAACTGGTTGAAGCTCCATTGTTTCCTGAAATATTCAGACTTTCAGAGCTTGCAGTGGTGGGAGCTTGTTTTTCATTTCTTCTTGGAGAGTATGGAATAGGTCTGGGTAACTCAAACAGTTGATCATCATCATAGTCACTTTGAGTTCTTGTTCCAGCTGAAACATTTTCACAAGATTGTTTAGAATAGTTAGGAAACAATTCTCAGTTGAAGACCTATTCAGGGCCATTCCCCTTAACACAAGGAGTGTGCTCATTAATAAAAATATTGGATGACTCTTCAAATTGTCGGTTCTTAATATTGTATACTCTATAAGGTTTGACGCTTGAAGAGTATCCAACAAAGATAGCATCATCTGACTTTTCAACAAATTTTTCCAAATTGTCCTTTGTGTTAAGTATGGTGCATCTGCTGCCAAAGGGCCTTAGAAAGCCAATGAACGGTGGCCTCTTGTTCCATAAGTCATAAGGGGTTTTCCTATAGGGGCTTAATAATGAGAACCCTGTTCTGCACATAGCATGTAGTGCTGACTGCCTCTGCCCTGAAAGTTAGAGGTAGCTTTGAATCAGCCAACATGGTTCTTGCAACCTCAATAAGTGTCCTGTTTCTACTCTCAGAGGATTTCTAGGAGCACTATATTGTCGAGTAATCCCTTTTGAGTTACAGAATGAGTCAAGAACTTGATTCTTAAACTCAGTCCCTTGGTCACTTCTGATTGTCTTTACTTTGTTATCAATTTGATTTTCTATCTTCAGAATAAAAGATTTTAATGTTTCAGCAGTTTCATCCTTAGTTCTTAAGAAGAATACCCATGTAAATCTAGTAAAATCATCAACTATCATAAGGCAATATGATTTCCTTCCAATGCTCATTATACTTGTAGGACCAAATAGATCCATGTGCAATAAATGTAATGGAGTAGTGATAGAGTTAACTTCTTTGGATTTGTGGGATGCCCTGTGTTGCTTCCCTTTCAGACAAGCAACACAGTTGTCTTTATAGAAAAACTCCTTCTTAGTCATTCCATGTACCAAGTTATTCTTAGCCAATTTATTCATTGTCTTAAAGTTAAAATGACACATTCTTTTATGCCAAAGAGTTGACTCATCACTATTAGATTTGGAAAGAAAGCATGACACTTCACGCAGTAGGGAAGCACTGTTCATATCTAGCTTGTACATATCCCCTTTCCTGGGAGATCTAAGAAGCACCAATTCCTTAGTAATTGTCATCCCGGGTTTGAGGATAATGCACTCATGTTTTCTAAAAAGCATTTGACGCTTTTGATCACAGAACTGAGAAACACTTAAGAGATTATATTCAAGCTGTTTGACAAATTGTACTTTGTCAACTGTTAACTTAGCACTGGACACATTACCTCTACCAGAAATGTATCCTCTTGCTTCATGTCCAAACTGAACAGGACCTCCATTAAAATTTTGAAATTGTTGAAGGAGAGATCTGTTCCCTATCATGTGCCTGGAGCATCCACTATCCGCAATCCAAATGTTTCCATTTTTATCATATGGATGTACTTGCACAAAAGGTGAAACAGTTAGTTTTTATTGGAAACCCAAGCCTTGTTGGTCTTGGGTTCTTCCAATTATGATAGCATAATTGAACCAAAGGGTAAGCATAGGGGTTCAATAGTGGTTTGGCAAGAGGAGGTTTAGGCTGCAACATCTTCTCTGATCTTCCATTCCATCCTTTGGTTGATCAATGAAATGAGCTTGATGAAGCTTGGGCAGCAGAGCATTCTTTCGAAGCTTCTTTCTTTTCGGAAGAAGCTTTCACATTCTTCTCTTCCGAAGCGGTCTTCTTCTCGGAAGGTTTGAAAGGGACTTTCTTGTTTTTAGGAACTTTCTTTGGTTTGTCTCCTGAAGCTATTTTCCATTCAGAAAAAGATGTTTCTTTTGAAAGCAGCTTGGCTTCGGAAGCTCGCTTTCCTTTCTTCAACATTTGAACCTTGTTGTATGATCCAAATGTGAGGCCTTCCTTGGCTGCTCCTTTCTTAACCCTATTTGCATAATGTGTGCTTGCAGGATTGTAGAAACAATCTTTGGTCATGTGATTATGCAGGCCACACATTATGCACTTAGTGTTGGCTTTGGTAGGATATGTTGGCTATTGTTTATTGCTTTTCTTGTTCTCCTCCACAGCTTTCCCTTTCAGCTTCAGATCCTTCAGTTGGATAGGGGTACTGGTACTATACTCCTTTCCTGAATCTGAACTTCCAGCCACTTGGAATCTAGCTGAAATGAAAATACCCTTTTGCCTTGGATCCATTTTCATTTTGGACTCAGCCACCTTCTTAGCAGTTCTTTTGGCTGCTTGAATCTTGTTTTTTCTTTGTTTGGTGGTTAGATATTTATATTCAGCTAAGTGGATAAGGTTTTCTACCTTGTCCTTCTCTGTGGTGGTGGTGGTAACCATTGTTACATCACTCTTCTTCGCAAGGAATGGAGGGGGAACAGTTGAAACCTCTTGTTTATCAGTACCACACCTTGGTTGTCTAATAGACATGTAGGAGTGTGGTAGAGCAGTTTCATTGGTTCCTGACCCACTCTTGTTTTGATAACATTGCTTTGAGTGAGAGGTTGATGCAAGAATAATGTTGAAGTTATGCTCCTGGATAGCATACTTCTTTGCTTCAGCCTCAGATGTTACTAGTTGGGCTTGCGCCTCAGTCAAGTTTCAAACTAAGTCTTTTATTTACGCCTTGTAGTTGGATAGCTCATGTTTTAAAGTAGATGTAGTGTTTTCTAACTCTTCAATTTTTAGTTTATAGTCAGATTCTGCTCTTTTAAAATCAGCTTTCAGTATGTTTAAAGACTCAATATCAGACTTAAGTTTCAAGTTGTAGTCCTGGTACAACTTAACCTTAGCTACATAGTCAGGAGTACACAGATGTTCATATACCTTGGTATCATCTGTGCTGGCCATAAGAGCTTAAGCAAGAGTGACATCATGCACCATAAAGCTCCAGTCAACTTCTTAAGCAACAGCTGCGGTTTGCTCTGTTGGCTTGGTTGCATCTTGTGTGGTAGCATGAGGTTGGAAGGCTTGACCTGCTCTAGGATTGGATCTTGGAGCCTTGCATTCCCTTACAAAGTGAACATGTTGGTTACATTTGTAACACTTAGCCTTTACTTTGTCAAACCCAGATTTGTTGTTTGCTGGGTTTTGAGGGAATTGCCTTCCAGTTCTCTTATAGAACTTCTTTGCTCTGTAAGTAAGGAGAGCCATTTGTTGGACAATGTCCATATACTCAAAATCATCTGGGCTGAAACACTCTAGATCATCAGAATAGAACTGGAAATCACCAGAGTGTTCCTTTCCTGATACAAAAGCACAATTTTCCTGAAAAGGACCTTGTTGAGCTTGTTGACACTTAGGTGTCTCAGGGAAAGTGATATAAGGCCCAGATGAGCATGATGGCTGCTGGTTGTAGGTCAGGTACATCTAGGGCTGTTGAGGTCTTGCATTTTCAGCAACAAGTAAAGCGTTGCTGACAGGAGGGGTTGAGTTGCCATTCATCTGCCGCTTGTTCAGATTCTTCATCTCCATACGATACCCATTAAGGATTCTATATAGTTCAGTCATAGTGAGTGTTCCAAGGTTTTCAGATCTCCTGATAAAAGCACAATAGAAAGTCCATTCATGAGGAAGAGCACTCATGAATTTTCTTACTATGTCTCTCTTTTCAAGAGTTACACTCGTGGACTGCAGAGATGCTATCAGGTCCATGTATCTGAAGTATTATTGGCTCAAGGTTTCACCATCAATGTAGGTGAAATTCTCAAACTGTTGCTTTAGAACATCTTTCATGGATTCTTTGGATTCTGCAGAACCAGAGTACATCAATTTCAAAGCATCAAAGAGTTCTTTGGCTATTGTGCAATGCTCAAAGCCTGCCATAATGGGGTTTGGTATGGCAGTGAACAAAACAGTCATAGCTTTGCAATCAATGTCCATCTTCTGGTAGTCTTCATCAGAGTAATCTTCGACTTCCTTTTCAATCATGACATCATTTCAGTTGGTGAGGCCATTTTTGGTATGTATGGTCCATGTGTAACGAACTTCTACATACGAGAGTCTTGATACTTGATGAAGCCCTCAATGCGTTGACACCAGCGCCTGAAGTTACCAGGAGTGATAATGGGAGCTTTGGTCATGGTTCCCATATCTAGTTCAGAAGACCTCTGGTTAAGGGCCATTTTGGTTGAGTGAGTGACTTTGAAGAAACAAAGGTGATTTGGGATGGTTAGATCTCACAATCAAGAGCCTGGATGCTCTGATACCAATTACAGGATCGATATAAGTCTCTCGACACTTAATGTTTCTCACAAACTGGATAAGTATCACTCATTTGATGAATGCAGAATCAAGAACTCAGTTGATAATAATATAATAAGTAAAGAACACAAGAAATGTTTTCAAGATACTTGGATATATTAACTCTCAACTAAGTATTATAAGACTCATGCAGAAGCATGGATACTAAGTTACAATGAGCGACTATATATACTACTATCTACAGCTTGTCATACGTTGATAACATGATGGGACTTACTACTAAACAAATACTACATTGCTAGAGGTAAGGTATCTTAGATAAAGTATTATCTAACATAAGGTAGTCATGACAGGTCCATGACTTACCTTTTGGTCACCTACTAAAGGTGGAGATTGTACCAACTAAGGAATGGTGAACAGTGGTTAAAAGTAAGGTCAACCACATGAACGTGGAAAGCATCTTGCAGTGAATCAGAATAGGCAACAAGTGTCAGTCGGACCATGCTTTGTCCACTAGTTCATACTATGATTCTTCTGACAGTATTATGGCTTTGGAAGAATAAGTTCTTTCGAACCATTTATACTTCGGAAGACATAGCTTCTTCCGAGGCTTTGTCTTCGGAAGACTTTTTCTTCTAAGTGTTTTCTTTGGAAGAAGATCTTCTAAGTCTCAGAAGACTGAGTTCATCCTTCGGAAGTTCTTCGGGAGATCATCTTGTAAGCTTCGGAAGTTACAGCATTGCCTTCGGAAGACTTCTCTTAGTTGTACAGATTTCTTCTAAGTGTTGTTTTTTGTTGCACCAGCCTCAATAGATCCAACAAACCCTTAAATCAATTGGCTCATTCAAGCTCCCTAAAACCATAATTACAATTTAACTATTTATAGTGAATATAATATTAACTAATAACACATTAAGCCCCTAATCTTAAACTAATTAGGGAAAATACAAAGAAAATATAAAATTGACTAAAAGAAGATTAAATATATTTTCTTGACACAAAATATATTTACTAAGCATAAAACTCCTAGTCAAATATATCTTCAACGTCTCATCTCAGTTCTGAGTCTCGAACGCGACTATTTGACTTTTCTGATGACTTTGACCATGACGTTGACTTTTGTTGACTTAGACTGTGTTGATAATATAGACTATTCTTTTCAAACCTAACAATACTCCCCCTTAGTCTATCATTATCAATGTCTTGTATCATCTTCAGCTCAGATAAGTCAACCAAAAAAATGATCTTCAATCTCTCCCTAGATTGATAATCTATTGCTTAAAATCTTTCATCTCACAGGCTCCCCCGTTTTGTGTGCCCCCTCTCTTCATGTGCATTTTTTGTGAATGATCAGGAACAACTTTTCCAACTCTCTATACTTGAATGCTTCAGAAGATGTAGGAGGAGGAATCCTAGCTTGGTATCTTCTGCAAACATGAAAAACAGTTTCTCTGGTTAGGTACTTTGCTCAGCTGATGATCTGCCATCATTTGCAGCAAAAATCTGAAACACAATCACAAACACATTCTACACATTTCTCATTAGATCATTTTAACAATACAAACAAACCTGTGTTTATCTGTGAATATAAACAAGCATAACATGTTCGTTTGAGTGTACTATTATCCTCAAATGCATGAAAATATGAGATCATTTCAATAGCATAATTTGGAAGACTTGAAAAATAATTTGAAAAACAAAACAAGAAATTTAATACGAATAAAATCTAATCATAAGACTCTAACCTAATAATATATATATTAAAAATTATTAAAAATTAATTTTTATTTTTTAATTAATTTTTTATTAATAATTTGAGAACCAAGAATTGATTTAATCATGAGATCATATTTTCAACATGTACTAAAGCACAAAGATATAATTAAACATTGACAAGTTAGTGAGATCACATTGATGCAGAGCCTAATCACAATTTTAAGTTTTTGATAGCCAAGACAGTTTAAGAATGATTGTCGATATGTTTGTCCAAATTTAAACCCATGATTTATTCTTTTCAACCAGAGACATGCAACTGATTTTATCGTGTTTTAGGTTCGATTAGAGAACCTCATATAACTTGGTTCCCGCAGACATTCATCAAAGAACTTATCCCGTCATCATGGCTTATTGAGTGTAAGGAGTGACTCTGACTGATTTTGCATTTGATTCTCCAGAGATGCTAACATAGACAATGATCATTTAAGGACCATTGTGAACGTTTTATATATGTGTAAGTATTTGGTGGAGCTTTCGACAATGACCTTTGATGTAGGAAACATTGTGATATTATTTGAAGGAGAAACAAATGATGAGCGCTCCAGGTCTATATTTCCGTATAATAGAGGAGATGATCATCTGAGCATGCTAATGAGGGCTTTAGGTCTATACTCACATATAACAGAGAAGATCATCACTTTAGGTCAATGCTTCCACGTAGTAGAGGAGATAAACATGCACTTTATTTTATTATTATTATACATACTGAAAGAGTTACAAGTGACTCAAAACAGAGGTTTTTCTGAAGAGCATAACTAGAAGCGTTTGTTTTTATTAACTAGGTGCTCTATTCAGGGTTAGGGTGAGGGTGATTTAGGATTTTAGGGAAAGCAAGCCTTGAAAGGCTCTGATACCATATTGTTGGTCCATTTGATCGATATAACAGTGCAACTGATTAATAAACACAAACAAATCCTACTGAAAAACATAAATATCAATGATATTTATGAACAATATTGATCAAACACTATAAAATAGAGATGAACAATGTTGAACACCTCATGAACACTTATCAAAACCCTTATTTGATCTTTGAGGATTTGAATATGATATTACAAAGTGGAAACCCCAAATCAATTGGCTCATTCAAGCTCCCCAAAACCCTAATTACAACTTAACTATTTATAGTGAATATAATATTCACTAATGAGACATTAAGCCCCTAGACTTAAACTATTTAGGAAAAATACAAATAAAACATAAAAATGGCTAAAACAAGATTAAATATATTTTGTTGACACAAAATATATTTATTAACAGTAAAACTCCTAGTCAAATATATCTTCAACATCTCGTCTCAGTTCTGATTCTCGAACGCGACTGTTTGACTTTTCTGATGACTTTGACCGTGGCGTTGACTTTTGTTGACTTTGACTGTGTTGATAATATAGACTATCCTTTTCAGACCCAACACTTCCGAAGAAAAAGAAGACATGCTTTCTCTAATTCGGGTATGTTGAAACCATGACTCCATAATAATTCGGGTATGTTGAGATTGTGGATACTCTAAAGAATGTTGGTGTAACTTTCGAGAATAGGGACATTGTGAGGAAGTTCATCTCCTCTCTTCCTAGACTATGGACACACTATTGTATGGTCATTAAGAGGGCTGAAAGCCTCAAGACCCTTACTTTCACTGAGTTGTATGGTATCCTCAGTGGATACCAAATAAAGACGAACATGGAAAATCCACTTGGCAACTCCAACAATCAAGAGAGTTCAGCCCTTTATGTGGTTGAAAAGATTGCAGAGAACGACAACATAATCTCATCTGCTACCCTACAAACTCATAAAAGGGTCCTTACATCACCTTCCCCAAGACAACAAGGGAGAGCTATGTCCAAGGAAGCTTATTCTAAGAGACAAGCTCTTCTTAAGTCTTTGTGTCTACTAATGAAAGTAATGGCAACTTTCTCTTCACTTTTGAAGAATTGGACTGTATCCATCTAGATGATCTTAGAAGTACATGGAGATAGTTCAACAACTAGCTCTTCTCACTCACAGAACCAAGAAGTACTACAAGAGGACATGTAGGAAGTTTCCTAACAATGCAACAAGTGGAAAGTTTGGGCTAGACAAAAGCAAGATGAAGTGTTACAACTGTAAAAAATAGGACACTTTGCTAGAGAATACAAGGCCCCAAGGACAAATGTTGGCCAAGCACAGACTAGACCAAACTACACTGATGGAGATCCACAGACTGAGAAGCCTAAGCAGCAAGCTATAGTTGTTGTTGAAGAAGGAGGCTTTGACTGGAGCTTTCAGGTTAAAGATGGATCTACAAACCAAGCACTGGTGGCTGATCATGAAGAAGCCAAGGCATTGGAACATCTTTGTACCCCTGAATGTATTGCTATAGTTAATAGATACAAGTCCTATAACTTGAAGCTGAGATCTGACCTTGAGTCCTTAAACATCTTAAAAGATGATTTTAAAAGAGCTGAAAATGATTATAAACTTATCATAGAAGATCTAGAGAAAACCATTTCAACTCTTAAGCATGAACACACCAACTACAAGACTCAAATCAAATATCTCATTACCAAGTTAACGGAATGTCAGGCTGAGCTTGGAATCAGCAAAGCTAGGGCAGAACAATGTGTTCCTAAAGATGATACCTTTAAGAATATTATATCCTCATCCCTACTTGCAAAGGTTGTTATCAGAATAAGCAGGGACTGGGATCTACTGAGATAACTCCTCCACGCACTTTACTATTTATAAGATCTCTAAGGTGTGGAACTTATCAAGATGAGCATCCCCCCATAGACCCCATTCAAGAAGAGGATGAAAAAGAGATAGTGAAGAATGGATCTTGTCACACCCCGGACCCAGGTAGGGTGGGACGTCACAGACTAGAAACAACATATGGCAATGGAAACAAATCATCATAAGAGCACAAAAGGAGAGAACATCGCATGGCATTAATGTTTAAAGTAAACCCGAGCTAAGGGTAAGTCTAGCCCCCAAATGAAACGAGTACATACAACATTAGTACAAATTGTTTCCAACAACAATAAATGTAAATTGTTCAAAATGTTTCAAAACAAAACAAGCCAATGCCATGGTCATGGTACTAGGTCTAGGTCTTCTACAACCGCTAGACTCCCTCCATGGATTACCTGAAATATGCTCAAAAGAAAATTATGTGAACTAAAAAGTTGGTGAATTCAAGTGCTTAAAGTTCAAAAACAAAAGGATTAAATAGAATACACATTTGATTTAAAAAGAATCATAGTTTCACTGTTGTGGGGGGTCACAATCATCCCTGCACTCAGTCCCGGCTAGCCTCTTCAAAAGTTATGTTGTGCTGGTTAATCCCGAAGGAAGAACTGAGCCATAAAACAGTGGACCATACCTGCCAGATGGTTCACCCTAGTATCTTATAAAACTTGTCACATGCCACAAACAACCCTGCAGGATCTCAGCATGGTACCCTTCTCGTTAATCACTGAAGGCACTGTGTGTGGAGGATTCCCCAAGTAGATCTACCCATATAAAACAAGCGGTTCACATAAGAATTAATGATCATGATACAAGTATAAGTAGGTTCTAACATTATCCCCCAACATTCAAGTATCATACAATAGCTCATAAATGATTTCAATTTAAGCATAGCATGTTTCATCCCAAAAACAGTAGTAAGAAGGGAACACTAGAACTTGCCTTAAGGTTCAAGCAACGTGTTGATACATTGTTCCTAGTTTATGTACTTCAATGTAAATGTCTTTCATTTCTTACACATATGTAATGAAAATGTTTAATGAAATATGATATGCTTTTGATGTTTAATTGTCTTTGTTTATATCATATTCTTATTGT
>BJCO01471001.1:0-10191 GCA_018326465.1 Flaveria floridana | reverse complement strand
TCTAACAACCTAGAAAATTTTAAATCTATGCTTTCTCTAAATTTATTACAATCAACACAAGCATGTTTATCAAAGAGAGCTTCTTTAGATTCTACCTGTACAGATGTAGAGGTGCCAGCCATGAAAGCAGTCTGAGGTTCTTGGTGTGTTGCAGATCCTGCATTCAGTTCATCCTCCACTAGGTGATCAACAGCAGCCATAGTCTCATTCACATCAGTAGTATCAAACTCAGCCGAGTTCTCCCCCTCACTCGCTGAGTCGTCATTCAGATCATCAACCAATGCAAAGTTAGGTTCACCATCAGATAAGAACCGGAAGGACCAGTCTTGTCCTTCATCATCCTGTGCTACCATGGCTTTCAAGTCATGGCTAGTTGAAGCTACCTTTTTGTCCTTATCCTGCCTGTTGATTGAAGAAAACGGGTTTCCATTTCCTGTCTTTTTAGGTTTGACACACTCTCTCTTGAAATGGACTTTTTCACCGCAGTTGAAACAGGTGACTTTTGACTTGTCAAATCCAAAGGTAGTATCCTTCGTAGCCACCAGTTCTATCCCGTCTTCTTAACAAACTTCTTTGCTCTACGCATAACACTAGCGAGAGCCCACATAATATCCATCCATTCAAGCTCTGTTTCATCAACCTGCTCGTAATCTTCATCTGCTAGATGGCAATTTCCGATCATTCCTGCAACTAACCCGTCATACGATTGAACCACTGCAGCAAGTAAGTCCATATGTTCTTTGGCGACTTCGATAGTTACGTTGCTCAGGTTCTCTATTTTTAACTTCGTAGAATGAGCTTCTGGAGAACTTAATTGGACACTTGATGATCCACCTGAATCATAACTTGATGATGTACTTGGGATACTTGCAGATGTGTTAGACACGAAAGCTGTCTGCAAAGGTGCACTAGAAGACACAGTAGTAGGAGTCACATTGTAGAGAGATGGATTCTGTGTGTAGGTATCCTTTTTGGACTTGTACTTTTATCGAACCTCTTCCTCTCTCAGTTTCAGAATGAAGTCATTAATATCCAACGTTTCTAACACTTGATTATGTCTCAGAGTGGAAACGAATGAATCCTACTTTTCAGGTAAACCATCAGCCATACTCGATAGCTTTTCTTCCATAGACGTTTTAACCCCATGAGTGTGCAGTTCACTCATCAAATGATAGAAGCGATCAATAATGTCGTCCAGACTCTCATTTCCAATAGACGAGAAGTTATCAAACTCCATCTTCAAAGCTTTAGCCTTTAGAGACTTAAGTGTAGCATTTCCTTCATAATGTTTCTCTAAAGCCTTCCACAACTTCTTGCACTGCTTGTGTTCTGAGAACTGATGAAAAATGTCCTTTGGGATGGACTGTGTAAGCAAAGCATAGGCCTTCTTCTCAGCATTGTACACAACTTTTTGTGCCTCATTCAACCCACTTAGAGTCAGTGGAACACCATCTGCTCTAACTGGCATAGTGTAGTCAGTCTCAATAGTGCTCCATAAGTTGGTGTCTACTCTATTTAAATGAATCTCAAACCGTTGCTTCCATTGAGGATATTCGTCAGGTGACAGAAGCTTCGGTGGTTTGTTGTGATTTCCGATCTCATTTTCCAGAAGCAAGAGATTCTGAATTCTGGAGTCCTTCCCGGCTGAGAAAGCATATTGTTGTTCGTCCATGATGACTTAGACTAAAAGTTTGACAAACTGACTGACTGAAGCGACTGGGAGTGCGAATGAGACAATCAGACAATTGATGTGTGCGACTGAGTTCACACGTACAATTGAGGTCAATCGTGCGTTTGAACCTATGCGTATGAGTTCAGTCGTACGAATGAACTATACGAGTGAGCTGAACCAAACGAATGAGCTTAAACGTGCGACTGAAACAGACGATTGGACCAATCCTGCGACTGACCTGTGCGTATGGAGTTCAGTCATGCGATTGGATCAATCGTGCGACTGAGACGTCTGACTTCGAAATTTTTCAGAATTTTTCACTCGGTTCGACTAAAATCACGATTTTAAAAAACCCTAGTCGGCTAGAACTCAAAAAATCCGAACTTTTGAACACATGCACTCGTAAAAATCAAATTTTTAATGCAAATAAAACGGATCTTTTGATTGAAAACGTTGATTGAAAACGTTGACTTTTTCAAAAACACGATTGAATCCACGTAGAATCGAGAGCCAAAGCTCTGATACCACTTGATAGGACCTAGTACGAACTGGTACTAACCGAAACTACGTGAAACCAGATCAAATAGTGCAGAATCCTATTTGATTGGCGATCCAATCAGGGAGAACATTAATCCGATCAAAACTAACGATTAGAAAACGTTAAGAATTGATTAGCAATGATCAAGAATGCTCTTTGAAGCTGGAAGGGAAGACTTGGATGCTCTGGGATGGCTAGGGTTGTGAATTCTCGAAATGTTCTGTTTTTCCACGAATTAAGTGGTATTTATAGGTTAAAGTCTTTATTCGTGCGACTGAGCCATGCGTATTGCTCAGTCGTGCGACTGAGTCATACGATCCACTCACACGTACGACTGACCCACACGGTTGATTCATACGTACGACTGAGCCAGTCTTATGACTCAATCGTGCGTTTGGCTCAATCACATGGTTCAGTCGTGCGACTGGCCCATTAGCATGGTCCAGTCGTGCGACTGGATCATAAGACTTAGATAAACACATTTTTGAACCTTTAATGATACAGAACTATGTCTAACAACTATAAAGCCATATAACATGTTCATATAAGCTTGTAATAAACAATAATATAAATAGATATAACATTCAATAACCAATAAACATTCAACAAAGAGTTTTCATTACATATATCAAAACATTACATCAATGTAACAAAATGAAAGTCATTTACATTTAAGCACACTAGAACTAGAACTAGGGACATGTGTACCAACAATCAACCTGATAGGCTTTTGAAACAGATGAATATCAAATGAAAAATCCATTATCAGATTTTGCTTCAAATTTTCCTAGATGATCACTTGAATATAGAATCATAACTGGACAACCAAAAGATTTAAGAAAATCTATGTTTGGTTTCCTGTCAAACATCAACTCATATGGAGTTTTTAGTTTATCTTTCACAATTAATGTTTTATTCTGTACGAAACACGCAGTTGATATAGCTTCATCCCGAAAAGAGATCGATTCCTCAATTACTGTTCTTTTCTTTCTTTTAGCAACTTCATTTTGTTAAGGAGATCTGGGAGCACTGAACTGATAAGTGATTCCTTTCTCTGCACAGAACATGTCAATATTAGCATTTTTGAATTCCATACCATTATCACTTCTTATTATTTTCACTATTTGTTCTAATTGATTTTCAACTTTTGAGATGAATTCTTTTAATAATTCAGTCGTTTCAGATTTAGCATTCAAAAAGAAAACCAATGAAAATCTTGTATAGTCATCAATGATAACTAAATAATAAGATTTTGTTCCAATACTCTTGATGTTGGTTGGTCCCAAAAGGTCCACGTGTAATAGGTTCAAATGGATCGATTCTATGTTATGATTAAGCAATTAACAATTATATGAACAAAGTAATCAACAATTGCAAAAATCCAAAGTAGTTTCTATTGATAGTTCTAAGGATTAGAATGTACAATTGAGAGAAAGTTCAAACGTCTATCTCTACACAATACGTATAATCCTATTTATACCAAACAAAGAAACTAAACGAACATATATTACACATAAGTCCCTATACTATTGCAAAAATTAAAATACAAAGACAATTAAAGACAACACGTTAATATTTAAGAAGTACTAATAATGTCTAACATCTGGAGTGGTTTGGAAATTGATTTTATCGGCTTGGTCTTATAAGACGCTCGACGTTGCTTTCCCTTCAAACATGCTGAGCAGGGATCAGTAGTTGCAAACTTCATGGATGGAAGTCTAATAACATGATTTCCTGCTACAAGCTTGTTCATGTTCTTGAAGTTGGAATGCCCGAGACGTCTATGCCATAGCTGACTTTCATCATTTGAATCTTTAGCAATGAGGCATGTTGTTTCTGTGGATGGATCAACTTGAGACATATCCAGTTTGTATACATCTCGATCCCTAACAGCTTTAACAATCACCCAATCCTTGCTAATCTGAAATTATGGTTTCAAAACATAACAAAAAGAATCATCAAATAGAACAGAATATGATTTATCACAGATTTAGGATACGTTAAACATAGTAAAGTTCAACTGAGAATAGAAGCAGACTTTATCGAAGCTTATTATCCCGTTAGATACTGTTCCTTCTCTAGTTATCTTTCCACCTGCATCACCACCAAAGGCGTCATACGTACCATCCTTTAACTTAAAGTCTTGCAATAAGGCATGATTTCCTATCATATGCCGGCTACACCCGCTATCCACATACCATGTGTTAAGTGGTCTTCTTGGGCGTACCTGCACAACAAAGAAATTAAGTTGAGGTATCTACCCAATCCGAGATGGTCTTGGGTTTTCCAAATTTACCAACAATGTTAAATTTCTTGAAATGAAGACTATTAAAATCTGGCTTGTTTTTTAATGAATTTACCAATTTTGATACACATATTGTTGATCATTTTTGTAAACATTCATACCAGTTGACTGACCAATTTTTGAAAAATATTGATTAGCAACATTCTTATTATTCATTCTTACAGATCTTGGTATGAATTGATCGCTCAGAACTTGTTTCGGTCTCACATAAATATTCTTTTGGAAGGACCTCAAACCTAATGAAGGTTGGTTAGTTAATCTTTGAAAGTCATCAGTTTGATTTCTCCGATACTAAGGACTAACATAATCTTTGCTCAATTGTGAATTGGCAAATCCTTTCTTAGGTGAACTCTTTCTAATGTAACAACTGTTAGTGTTGTGAGTTCTTTTATCACAGTAGGTACAATATTTGTTAAAATAACAATCTGCTGTGGAATGATTCGTCATGTCACAGATGTGATAGTACTTATTGAAAAAGCACTCAGTAGTATTATGATTGTACATATCACAAATTTCACAGTACCTCTATGGTGATTTAAACAACTGCTTATTAACTTTTGATGTTGATGCAATATTTGATTCTTGCTTATATTTTGGCGTCAAAAAGTTAACTCGTTGTTTTTGATTTGTCAAATTTTGCTTTTGATTTGACATTTTGTTCTTTGACATATTACTTTTCATCTTTTTCACATGAACTTCCTTTTTTGATTCCTTAGGAACAAATCTTTTAACAACAGCGGAAGACTTAGAATCTGAACCCGTTTTTATATCAGAGTTTGATTTGTTCTTAGGACTTAGCTTAACTTCTTGAAGAGAGTTCATGTTTAACAAACCAACAGACATAAATTTACTAGTTTGAGTTTAGTTACTTGATTTGTTGTTTTTATCTGATTTTCTTGACTTTTGTTTTGATCATTTTTGCCTTTAGATGTTTTTCTTCTTCTTCTTTGATTCTTTTATTGTGAGGAACTTGGTTTAATTTATGATTGAACATCTTCAGGTGAAGATTCTTTTTTATTATCTTTCTCTTTCAGATCAACAGAGTTTGAATCTACTGATGTTCCTTCTTCTAATTTTGGTTTTTTTTTAATTTTTGATTATAACTTCTTCCAACACTGATTTTGTTGGACCACAAGTTTTCTGACTTTTCTGTTTAGGTTCATATGATTTAACTTTTATGGAATGACCATTTTTTATCTTTTCAGCATCTTTTTCTTTGTAGATTTTTATATTAGCTTTTTCTTCTTCATTGTCAGAAATCTTGTTCTTGTTTTAAAAATCTTTGAGTTTAGCTTTATTTTTAAGAGAATAATCATGCATGTTAAAGTTTTCTGGTAGAGTGTTGGTTATAGATTCAGGCATTTGTTCATGAGTGAAGCCTAATCCTTCTTTTTGTTTATCTTTTCTTTCACTTACTAGTTTTTCCACAAACATTTGGGAACTTTTAAGCTTAGTAAGATCAACTTGAAGGGCAACATGTGCTATCTTCTCCTGCTCTAGATTTTTAGTCATTCTTCCAACTGTTTAGAAACAATTTCTAACTCTTTTAAAGTTTTGTTTCATGAAGTTTGAAGAGAAACAATCTTTTCATCTATTATTTTATGGTCAGATTTTAGTTTATTGTGCATTGACTCCTCTTGCTTAATTTTCTCACAGATATTATATGAATACGTTCGATAGTATTTGACATGTTCAAAGCACGATTTGGTGCATAGTTTTTCTCCTACATCAGATGGTATTTCAGGATATTTTGGTGAAGAAGTTTTAGAGTTAGAAGATGAAGTTTCAACCTTAGGTTGATCAGACTGTGCCATCAAAGCAATTTCATCTCAATCCACTTTAGGATCAGATTTATCAATCCAATCATAATCATCTTCTTCATTCTCATTGTTACCCTCAAATTTAGTATCACAGTCCTCTGACCAATCTTCTCCATGAATTTCTGCAATAAGAGATAAACTAGAGGTTAGATCATTAGTAAATTGCTCAGCATATGCGCTCCAGGCATATCCATCCTTCACACTAACTACTAGAGCCTTCTTTGGCTAATCGGATGACTTAGATTCATCTTTAAGCTCAGGCATTGGAAGACTTTGATATGGCTTTTCGAATGTCTTCTGTGATGATTGAAACCTCTGATTGCTAGAACTAGATTGAGCATTTCCTCCATTATTCCTAGGAGCTTTGCATTCCGGACAGAAATGTCCATAACTATTGTAGTTGAAACACCTCGACTTTGACTTGTCAAATCCAACAGACTTATTAGCACTAGGCTTGTATTTCTTGTTGGCATATGAGTGTTTCTGAGTTCTATAGGCAATCATCATCATCTGCTAATTTAGTTCCGTTTCATCTACATCTTCAGGATCCATTTCAAACAAATCCTGCAAAACCAGATCTAATTGTGTTAGATGACTACCTTGATATGCTTGAAAGCTTGCCACGAAAGCAGTAAAACCAGTTTTAGACTCTTCATCCTCTAATATGATATTAATCACATCTTTAACTTTGTTAGATTTAGCAGAGTTAACAGATGGAGTCTCTGTTTGAGGTTTAGAACTTTGAGAATTAGGAGGAGACTGAGGTTGAGATTTAGTTGCATAAGCAGGAGCACTTATGAATGAGGAATCAGTAAAGAACCCTGCTCTAACAGACAGATATCCCTCTTCTTCAGGTGAACTTTCATTGTTTGCCGTGAATGCATTCTCAACAGTATTTGCAGGAGATGCAACAAATTGATACTGTGACATTGAGGATGTTTGTCATTATTCCTGGAACTTTCATCAATTTCAACAAATTCAATCTTAGCAGTCAACAGATCGAAATCCATAGGAAATTTCTCTGTATGCTTTAACAATGTCACTGTTTGTTTCCAAGATGATGGTAAAGCATTAAGAAGTCTAATGTTTAGATCTTCAAGATCATGTGTAATGCCAGCTATTGACATCTCAGTGGTAAGCTACACATATCTGTTCATCATTTGATTGATGGTTTCACCAGATAAATGTTGAAACAGTTCTAACTGGCTCTTCAGTTTTTGCTTTTTGAGATTCTGTATCTCTTTACCACCTTCATAGTTTGTCTTTAAAGCTTTATACATTGTGTATGTTGTTTGATATCCATCAAGCCTGGCAAGGACTTCAAGAGGTAGTCTTTACACATCAGAGAATATGCTTTAATGTCAATCTTAACCTTTCTAAGATCATCACCTTATAGGCCATCTTCAGGGGTAAGGTTTTGATGAATCTTTAGTATAGACAAATCCCGTATGAGGCGCATGAGTAGTTATAGGAATATGTGGCACTTTTTCTATTGATCTCCAAAGATCAGTATAAAAAAGAATTAAGGTGATGTTTTAATCTAAGTGACCAATTTTTAAAATCTACTTTGTTTTTCAACTTAGGAACTCTATTTTCAGTATCCTCAGATTTCACTATTTTTATATTTTGATTTTAAGAAGAAGAAATATTTTTGTTGTTTTTAAGAAGAAAAATTATTTTTGTTGTTTCTAAGTGTTAAAGTGATGCGTCTGGACAGTGATGAAACGCCTCAACAGTTGTGGCACTTCTGACTTAGAAATGTCTAAGGGATTGCCTTAGAATAATTCTAAAAAACGCCCAACTTTGATACGCCTGAACAGTTTAAATGCATCCAAACAGTAGTCAGATGCCCAAACAGTTCAGATGCGCCCAAATAGTTGTGATGCGCCTAGAATTACTTGGTTTCTGAGTAATTCCAAAGTGCCCAAACAGTTGAAAAACATCTCAACAATGGTAAAACGCCTACTTCAAAAACGCCCAAACAGTGTTTAAACGCCTGAACAGTTGTCAAGCGCCTAACACATAGGCAATTTTTAATAGTATTTCAACCCTAATGCGCCAACTTCAACAATTTCTTATGAACATAACGAACTGAATTCTTCTGAATTCTTCAAAACATGATGAATTGATATAAGAACTTCCAATTAGGTAGTATTTAGACCAATTAACTATCCTTAATCTTCAATTTCCTCAATTAACAACAACAAATCACTCTTTTGTTCAAATTTTCAGTTTGACTGTGAAGAACAGGTTCGAACATGAATTCTTTCAATTCACTTATTTTGAACTAGTTGTATTGCAAATTATGATTCAATTCATGTTTCTATGATGAAACACAACTGAAATCAACAATATTTCAATCGAATTGCTTATCAATCACAGATTCAAATGATTTATGAGTTTGTAAGCTTGTACAAATGTAACGCCCGAAAATTTGTTTGGAGTGTCATGCGACTGGAGGCCAAGCGCATGGAAGTCATGTGACTAGAGTGTCCAGTCGCATAGAGCTCACGCGACTAAAGGTCCAATCGCATGGACTTCGGGTGATTGAACTGTAGCTTTTAAGAGAGAGGGCAGCCATCTCCCCCTCCCCACACTTGCAAACCTCAGTCAAAAAGAAGAAAAGAGAGAAAGAAGAGAAAAAGAGAGAAAAGTGGTGATTCGGGCTCGAAATTCATCGTGTAGCTAGTCCAAACGAAGCTCTTCATCTTCTTCTTCTTTGTGTGAGTTCTAGGACCCCTCATTTACTTCTTTTCAACCGATTTTGGGGCTGGAACACATATAAACCCGTTTTTCAAATGTGTGTGTTTGACCCATTTGGGTTTCATTGTGTATGGTGTGTTTAGAGTGCGATTTTGGACTTTTATGTGCTTGTATGATGTAATAGTTTGATTCCCTACGGTTTAGGAGGGTTTATTTGGGCTTAGAATGAGTTTGGGAGGGTTTGAAGGCCAAATGTCGCGGCTGCAGTTCGGGATGAACTACAGTAGCTGTCCAGCTAGGGCTAGGCGACTGGAGGGCCAATCGGCTGACTGAGGGACGACTGAGGTTCAATCACACGACTGAGACTCAATCGCACGACTAGGGATTCAGTCGCACGACAGGTCATACGACTGAAAGTTCAGTCGCGTAGGTCCATTCGCATAGCTGTTCAGTCGCACAACTGAGGGGTCAGTCGCATAGGCCCCCATTCGCATAGTGTTCATTCACACGATAGAAAGTCCATTCGCACGATTGGGTGTTCATACTCATGGGTGCTCATCCGCATTGGTTCAATCGCATAGCGTTTAGTCGCATGGAGGCCATGCGACTGAAAGGTGCCCAATCGCCCAAGTGGGGCTGTTGTGTACGAGGAGAGATATAGTTCAATTTCTGGCATTTGGGAAAAGAGTAAGGGTAAGTAATGATGTGATAGCTCCCGTAGGTACATGTGTGATAACTGTCGAGGCATAGAAGTTACGTTGGGCACGATGACGATAGTATCGCATGTATATGCATGATGCAGGTATGTTAAGTATGATGTTGCCATGATAGATGGTGATGACTGATGACTTGTAAAGGTCGGTGCTCCTTGAATCGATGTATGTTCATATTTTCCGTATGTATGTTGAGTATGATGTAGCCCTATATAATTCTGATGACTAATGACTGGTAAATGCTGATGTTCCTTGTGTCGATGTATGTTTATCTTTTCCGTGACTTTACGTGCTATGTTAATGAATGAAATGAAAGTATTAAGAAACGTAAAGTGAAAGATAATGAAAGAGGAACATGATGAATGAATGCATGTATTAACGAATGAATGAATGAAAGTAAGAAAAGGCTTGCAAGCAAATGTATGGAGGTGCACACCCAA
>BJCO01470997.1:0-10445 GCA_018326465.1 Flaveria floridana | reverse complement strand
AAATCAAAATAAAATGAAAGCAAAAGATGTTCAAAATGTCAAAACAATTAAGTTTGTTAAAGAAGGTGAAACATCTAAAAAGGAAGAGAAACTACCCAGCCCCCGACCAAACTCAATCCCACATCAATGCTTTCCTCATACTGTCGAAGGGAGATCCTGCTACAGTTGTGGAAAACGAGGACATATTTCTCCAAATTGTCCTTACTATAAGACACCTAAAAAGAAAATTGAACTTTTTGATGATGAGAAACCAAGATTTTCTAAAATCAGATCTAATACTCCTCCAAAACACCGAAGTCAACACAGAGACGATCAAAGCGAAGATGTGCCACCTAAGGTTAAATCTAGGATTATTAGTGAACTGAAAGTTCAAACCATAAGCCAGTCGTCTGTTTACCAGAAATTGGCCTTACACAAAACTAGTTTATGGAAGGAAAAATCAAGGAATATGTCTGATGGTGAAGACAAGAAAAAGAAAGATGTGCCCTCATCCTCTAAAGGTCAGTGGGTTGAGTTCATGATGTGTGATACCTCTGGGACACCCAAGCCAGTTAAGGCTCGGGTCCCAAACTTGAACTAATCATTTCCTTTGTATGTGCAGGGTGTCCGCTACAACGCTATCACTAATACCTAGATTATTGATAGTGGGGCTTCCAGGCACATGACCGGGAATTCGTCCCTCCTTTTCAACATCAAGCAAATTAAAGGGGGACACATATCATTCGATGGGGATAAAGGAGGTTACATCACCCATAAGGCAAAGTGGGGAACGAGAAATTGAAGTTTGACAAGGTCAACTACGTTCAGCAATTGCAAAACAACTTGCTTTCTGTCTCCCAAATCTATGATAAGGGAATTAAGGTTGTGTTTGACAACAAAAAGTGCTACATACTGAAAAAGGAGTATGTCATCCCGGAGGAGCAAGTTCTAATGTCGACTTCAAGATATAACGACCTGTATGTCTTGGACCTATCAAAAGCCTCCACAACTGAGTCTACTGCTCAGTGTTACTTGTCAAAAGCAACATAAAGAGATTCAGTTTCCTGGCACAGGAGAATGGGACACATCAATCCCAGGAAGATAAATCAATTGGTTTAGAATGATCTGGTGGATGGAGTTACTGTCAAGAACTTCCAGCTTCCATACTTCTGCATAGCATGCAAGAAATGGAAACAAGCAAAGAAGTCTCACAAGTCAAAGAAAGTTAATTCTATTGACATTCGTCTCGAGCTTCTACATATGGATCTGTTTGGGCTAGTCAGCACAAAGAGCATAGCTGGGGATTGGTACTGCTTTATGGTGACGGATGATTACTTAAGATTCTCTTGGGTGATGTTTCTGAAAGCAAAGTCAGATACATTTGAATCCTTCAAACATCTAGTTACCATATTGGAATCACTCTACAAGCTGAAAGTCAGGCAAATACGTTCAGACAACGGGATAGAATTTAAGAATTAGTGGATGGAGGCATTCTGTCATGAGAAAGGGATTGTTCATCAATTCACTTATGCTTACACTCCATAGATAAATGGCGTTGCTGAACGGAAGAATAGGAGCTTGATAGAAACAATAAGGACAATGCTAGCTGAATCAAAACTGCCAGTTCAATTCTGGAACGAGGCAGTGGCTAATGCATGTTACACTCTAAATCGGGTCTTGGTAGCCAAACATCATGGAAAAACTTGTTATGAGTTTCTCCAACAACGTAAACCAAATTTAGAGTATCTAGAACCATTTGGTGCACCCTGCATGCTGCTAAAGAAAAATCAGACTGGGAAGTTCTGCGAGAAGGCAGAAGAAGTTATCTTCCTTGGATAAGTATACCAGACAAAAGGGTTTACAATAACTCAACTGGTCAGATAGAAGTGTGGTGCAACGTTGATGTACAAAGACACACCACCCCCCTGCGGGTAAAGGACCTTCCTTTTTCTTCGACTATGATGGATGATGAGTTAGCTGCTCGAATATACCTCCTTCCCATTCAGATGATGAGTTAGCTGCTCGAATGATGTACAATGCTTAGAACACTCCTACACGAGACTCGACATCATTAGTTTCATTAAAAGATACTTCTAGCCCTTCAGGGGGAGAGCTTGATGTAAGTGATTCTTCCTCCGATGATGAGGCCATTGAAACTGAGAGTGCAAACCAGGAGGAGCAGGCTCCTACTACCGAAAGTACACCAGCATGTGATCATGATGCAACTGGACTTCTAAACCCCTTACTCCAACAGTTCAGAATCTGGATAATGAAGTAGCAGTACCCACCACTCCCGAAACTCGAGTTAATGTGCATCATCCCCTGGACAACATCATCGGGGATATTCTATCAGGAGTTCAGATAAGAAATGAGCTATACTTAGCTGATTATATGGCAGTCATGGAAACAGATATCTACACGATGGTGCTTATGGATGTTTCGTGTCTCAAGTTGAGCCAAAGTATGTAAGCGAGGCTTTAAAAGATGAGGCATGGGTAAGTGCTATGCAAGAAGAACTCCTTCAGTTCAAGAAGTTAGGAGTCTGGACTCTTGTGGACAGACCAAAAGGTGCAAAGGTGATTGGCACTAAATGGGTTCTTTGGTGTAAGTAGGATGACCAAGGGGTCATAATCAGAAACAAGGCTAGGCTTGTAGTTTAAGGGTTCACGAAAGTCAAAGGAGTTGACTATAATGAAGTGTTTGCACCAATGGCAAGGATGGAAGCAATTAGAATCTTCCTAGCCTATGCATCATTTATGCAGATTAAAGTCTATCAACTAGATGTGAAAAGTGCATTCCTTCATGGTAAGATCTGTGAAACAGTGTACGTCAGTCAACCCGAAGGATTCAAGGATCCTTATCATCGGGATAGAGTTTATAAACTCGACAAGGCTTTGTACGGGCTCCATCAAACCCCTCGAGTCTGATACGAGAAACTCTCCACTCATCTGCTGAAACATGGTTTCCGTAGAGGTGTAATTGACTGCACGTTGTTCATCAAGGAAAAGGACGATGATTTACTACTGGTGTAGATATACGTGGATGACATAATCTTAGGTTCCAAGATTGAAGCATTATGTAAAGAATTCGAGATTGTGATAAAAGCTGAGTTTGAAATGAGTGCCATGGGAGAAATGAAGTTCTTTCTCAGTTTACAAGTAGATTAGACACCAAATGGTATATTCCTGCATCAGACCAAATATGTTGGAGATATCCTGAGTCAGTTCGACATGGAGAATGCAACGGTTGCAGGTACTCCACTTGCCACGAACCATGATGTGGCACCCGACAAAAATGGTAATCTGGTTGATGCCACTATGTATCGAGGAATGATCGTATCTCTCATGTACCTCATAGCTTCTCATCCTGATATTATGTACGCCATATGTCTCTGTTCCAGATATCAGGCAAAACCAAAAGTGAATCATCTAATTGGGGTAAAAAGGATATTTCGTTATCTGAAGGGTACTCCAACACTTGGGTTGTGGTATCCTTATGATGATGACTTTGAGCTTACAGCGTATAGTGACTCGGATTATGGTGGTTGCAAGATGAATTACAAGTCAACATCAGCGGGATGTCAGTTCTTTGGAAGACGATTAGTCATCTGGCAGTCTAAGAAGCAGACATCGGTTGTTCTATCGACATGTGAAGCCGAATACGTTGCCGCTGCAAGTTGCTGTTCACAAATCATCTAGATTCAACAGCAAATGCGAGACTACGTTCACAAATCATCTAGATTCAACAGCAAATGCGAGACTACGTTTGTAATTTTCTAACACCCCTATTTTTGTTGATAATTCTGCTGCTATTGCTGTCACTAAAAATCCGGTCCAACACCTCAAAACTAAACACATCGGTATTAAATATCACTTCATACATGACTGTTTTGAAAAACAATTAATCGACGTCGTTAAAATAAACACGGATTTTCAACGCACCGACCTCTACACAAAATCTTTTGATAAACCTCGATTTCAGTATCTATTAGAGGTCAATGGCGTTAAAAATAAAGATGATGTGATTCCAGTTGAATCAAGTTCATAGTCCGACTCTATGTTTTATTTTTTATTTTTCTTTATTTTCTTTTGTCTTTTCTGTCTTTAAAAATTTCAAAAAATACAAAAAGATTTTCGGTTTTAGAATTTTAGGGGGAGAATAGGTTTAGTTTCAGTAGTTAGTATTTAAATTACTCAAAAAAAAAAAACGAGGGCGGGCAGATAAGCTAAAAAGCAAAGACATCACATCTGTGAAATCGATTCAACTTAATGGAAAATAATAGTACACAGGCATCGAATTGTTTGTGACACCAAAAGATCTAAAATGTTCTAAAATGCTATATTCAAAGTTACAAAAATTTATAAGTCTAAGAAGTCACTGCCTAATGAGTGGAAATATGATATTAAGCTAAGTTTGGTACTGTAGTTACATAGAGAAAGTAGATTTAGGGACTGCTAGTCCATTATATGATGTGTCGGTAGATTCAACACACTAGACAAGTAGACTTCATTGGTGAACAACTTTAAATCTAAATCGTTCAACAAGCTATGGGTTTCCATTTTATCTCCGGTTAACACAATCAACGTATTTCCAATAAGGGGTGAAGAGCAAAATGAACACCATAAATGTGTGCGGACGACCATAAAACTGACCTAAATGAAAAATATGTGTAACGCAATCAAGTTAATGACAATTGTCGTTGGTGCGATATATGTTAAATAAATTGCTCTAACAAGAAGATAGGTTGTGTGCCTCTCTGCTGTGCGATGGCACTGACCTGAGGATAAGCACAATCTAAATATTCTAGAATTCATTGTTGTTTGTGCCTCTCTGCTGTGCGATGGCACTGACCTGAGGCTTGACATCTCTTTGAAAGCTCTTAGAATAGTTTCTTCTTGTCAATACACGTAGACCGCTCAAAAATCTCCCGAGGAAAGTTGAATACCATGTAAGTGTGGGATCCACAAATGCTTGTTGAAATAATAAACCTAAATAATCACCGACGTATGTCAAAAATCTGTGTATGGTTTTAGGTGGACAAATATACTGACAATCATCGTGGCAGCATTCCCCGATGGTCAAAATCAATGTGTATTACATAACAGCTCTAGCATGATTTCCTATTAGTGCTCCTGGCTCTTAGATGAAAGACTCTGAAATTAGTAAATATAACATTCCTTGTTGTTACACAAATGTAAAAGGTCCCAAATGATTATGTTTATGCCTGTATGATTCCATAAGAGTCTTTCTAGATAAGATGTAAATGCTTGATGCTGTTCTGCTCAGGGGGAGAAATCTTTTAAGGAAAGTTGAAATGTTTTCAACCCACCTCACATGAAAAATACAAAAGGTTGTCTTAATTCAGTTTGTTTAAAGTTTTTCTTAGTTTCAGTTATGTCTGTATCGAGTCGTCGTCAGACTATGCAACAAGAGGAAATCTGCGAATGTCACAAATTGAACCTAACGTTAATCTGATAAAAGCATGTTTCTGGAATGTTAAAAGTATCACGTCTGAGGTGATCACAAGGTCTTAAAGTTAAAAGTATCACGTCTGAGGTGATCAAATGGTTTTCAAGGAAAAGGATCACGTCTGAGGTGATCAACCAGTTTTGATTAAAATGACCACGTCTGAGGTGATCAGAAGTTTTCAGTTAAAAGGATCATGTTTGAGATGATCGATGATCATAATGTCTTATATAAAATCAAGTTTTGAAAGGTTGGTAAAAGTGAAGTCAAACTCATAAGAATGAGCCAATCGCACAAATGGATCATAAGTATGGACCAATCATATGATTGGACCATAAGTATGGACCAATCACATGAATGGACCATGAGTATGAGCCAGTCACATGAATGGACCATGAGTATGGGGTAAAGTATACGATTGGATCATAAGTATGAACCAATCATACGACTGGCTGAGGAATTTTAAGTCAGTCATACGACTGAACCTCAGTCGCATGAATGAATCATGAGAATAGGTCCAGTCGCACGACTGAAACACAGATTAGTATAAAAAGGGGCTTAGTCGGTCGTAAACCCTACTTGACTTCAAAAACTCTCAGAAACCGCCTACATACCCAGCCACTCTGCCCAAATTTTTCTAAGTATGATTACCTCTCCTATTGATTCGTAAACCCTACCTGACCTTTTATTATTCATCTACAAGTACTTTGAGAATGAAATCGTGACATATGAGAAGATTAATCGAACCTAACATGTCTGAATTTGTTAAAACCAAGAACCGGGATAAAAACCCTAAAATAGAACACTTAAATGGACGTAAACGTTGATTTAAATGACTTTAAGTGTTATTTCGATTACCTGTGAACCTAATGAGTCTAAACTCGAAAAGTAATTGAACGTTTTGAAAAAGATTCAAATTTTTAGTGTCTAACAGTGCATATGGGAATGGATAGGCTAATGAACTTCAGTTGCACGATTGAGCCAGACGCACGATTCAATCGCATGATTTAATCAATCGGTGACTCAATCGCACGACTGACTCAACCGCATGGCATAGCATACGACTAAGTTCAGTCGTAGGCTTAATCGTACGACTAAGTTCATTCGCATGGTTCAATCGTACGATTGAACCAGTTGGTCATAATCTGTTCAAATTCAGTTGTTCTTTCTTATGAACGGATCTAACTTATTTGCTTCTTGTGTTGCAGCAATATGGCTAAGAGATGGATGATGAGCACCAAGCACAACATCTGTGCTCATCTAGATGCTACATCCCAGAACGCTTTTGAGTTTGCCAGGATCATTGCCTTTCTATGTGGATCGAGGATCTACAAGGCCTACTTTACTCCCTACACACCATACAGGTCTATTCAGCAGGCATTCTGGGAGAATGCCACTGTCGACCGATCAGTTGAGCCTTATCGTATCTAGAGTTCTATCTTCGGAAAAGACATAGAGATTAGGGAAGACGACTTGCGCAGGGTCTTGGATCTGGGTGAGGACGGAACCTACCCAACCAAGCTGCATACCCTGACTGTTCAGGGATGTTTTCTAAGGATCAAGTACGCCGATGACATCAATGCCGGCGTGCTAAACAAGAGCAACATGTGCCCCCAATTAAGTATTTGGCACATGTGATCCTTAAGTGCATTGCCTCTAGGCGTAGAGGATTCGATGAGATGTCTGACCAATCCAGAATGCATACGTTGCACTGGTACTGAACCACCAATTCAGTTTCTCTCGCATGTTCTTTACATATCTGACAGAGAATATAGAGGCGAAGGGCAAGGAAGGCTTCTGTATGTATCCGAGATTCTCACAGATGATTATAGATGAGAAGCTTCCTAAGTTGCCTAAAGAGAAGGATGACGCTGTGTGTTTAGAGGTGATGGATGACACCACGTTGGGTCAGATGAAGGTATATCGGGGGAAGCAGATGAAGCCCCCGGTTAGGAGACTTTTTGGCCATCGGGCCAACGAGGACTACGTGGCGCCAAGTCGAAAGAAGTGGCGTCATGACGACAATGATTCCGATTTCGAGCCCATCATGGTTCCTGCTGACGATGACGATGATGATGACGACTATGATGATGGTCAAGGTGGTGGAGACGTATGCTCCAGTCAAACACGGGCCACAGACACATCTACTAGATCTCCACCACCTCCACGCAGTAGTTCATCTTCTCCCAGTGGATCTGAGTAGGCTGCCATCCACCGGGACTTCCTGGTTGACAAAGAATAAGAGGTGTCAGATGAGGAGCCTCTGACAAAGATAGTATGTAGCCGAGTCGTGGCTACCGAAAGGGGCAAAGAGGCGGTTAGAGGACGCCAAGATGGTTCTGAGGGTGGTGATTCTGATGTCACTGATCCCACTTATACACCCGACCAGCCTATTAGCCCAGGGGGAGCCCAGATTGCCAAGGGCTTGAGGAGGAAGAGAGTGGCCCAGCCTCATAGCAAGAAGGGCAAGTGGCATAGGATTGTTTTGATTACTACCACCACTCCTACCACCACGATTGCCACCACCACTGCCACCACTACAGCCAGCACTACAGCTACCACTACAGCCACCACTACAGCCACCACTACATCCACCACCACTACCACCACTACAGCCACCACTACAGCCACTACTACAGCCACCACTACACCCACCACCACACCTACTATACCCACATCAGTTCCACTACACCCCACTTTCATCCCTACTCCTATGTACACCACATCCACCACCATACCTACTATACCCTAACCAGGCCCTTCCACCTCATTTACATCTCCACATGGATCTTCTCTACCCACTGTTGGGTTAGAGGAGCAATTGGCTAGCCTCAACAAACTAGTGCTCAAGCTACTCGTGACAGATGATCTGAGAGCTAACCAGATGAATCAGCTGATGGCAGTCAATGCTGCTCAGGGCAAACAAATAGCCTAGCTGATAGAGAGGGACGCTGCTCATGAGAGGGCATTGGCTAGAGCTAACCGTGCCCATACTGCACAGAAATAGCTACTGATGGCATCGGTCAAGAGGATCACTGAGGTGGAGAAAAAAAATAAGAAGCTGATGTTAAGACGGAAAGGGACAAAGGGTGAGCCCTTAAAGATAAAAGGTGATGGTGATGATGGAGATGATGATGATGACGATTCTTCTGATGATGAATCGGATGATGATGATGATGAGGTTAAAGGAGGACAAAGTGGGAAAGATAAGGAAAGAGATGATGATGATGAGCATGATCAGGAAGGTGATGCATCTACATCAGCCTCAAATCCATCTGCTCGGGAGAGGCACATGAAGCGTAATCAAGATCAACGACTCTCTTCTTCTACTCTTCAAGCTGAAGAGACGCCTGATCAAGGCAAAAGTAATGATTAGATGTTTCTGTATTTACAAATTTTGTACTTGAATTATGTATTACATTAATGTAATTAATGATTTTAATGTTTAAATATCTTTATTAATGAATTATGTTTTATGTATTGAATGTTTAATCAAACAGATGAAAGTCAATAGACAGATGACTATGATGTCACCCCCCTTTAGCAAATCAAGACTCAGCTCACTATGATTCTTGATTTGCAAGGGACCGTAAGACGATCTGTGAGCTACACTCCTGAGGAAGGAGAGATCATCCATAACCTAACCGATGAGCAGCTCGCAGACATGTTCAGATTAAATCCGAACGAGCTCGTCAAAGACGCTCCTAAGGTTGATGTTATTAGTGATGAAGAGCTTCAAGGCGTGGATGAGATCGAGATAGAGGATATTAAATCAGAGTATTATCCAGAGTACACTGACCATGAGGGTAATGTTATCCCTGATCTAGGTGAAACATTTGGCAGTGATACTTTTGGAACTCTTGATGTGAAAGAGAAAAAGAAAGAAAAGGAGGAAGAAAAGCCCAAGCCTCAGACGCTGATATTGAGTTAAAGAAGGCTGAATGGGCAGCTTGTTTGAAGGAGATCAGAGCCCAACGAGAACCTCCAAAGGCAAACACCTACACCAAACTATACCGTGTAAAGAAGCATCAGAAGGTGTCGGGCAAGATCGTAAGTTGGGCATATTTTGAAGACTTGGATGTATATGTTGTCAAGAGGGAAAAGGGGATTGAGTACTTTAGATATCGTCATGATCTGAAGACTCTTCCTGGTTTTGAGCTAAACAGGCTAGCCAGTTTAGATCTTTTGTACGCCAACCCAAGGAAGGTGTCGGGTTGGTTCGAGACAGCACTCAAGAAGGAATACCACACCAGATGCGTCAACTTCAGGCCTCAACAACCTAATAGGTTCATGCATAAGACCGAAGTTGATCCTATCTCTAGAAAGCCGAATGTAGTGCTGAAGTGGAGTCCCCCGTGCACAATGTCCAAGATCCCACTACGGGAGATGCCTCAGGACTTCACGCCACACTTCAAGTGGTGGTATTATGACTGGCAGACGGGAGAAGCAGTCGCAGTTTTGCATAAATAGGGCAAAATCGAGACTATCAGGGCATTTGACCCGATATGGCTAACCAACTTGTCGGCTGAAGAAGTGTACACTCTCTAGAAGTGGCCACTATTCTATGACTCACAAGACATTGTACAAGCTCTACAATTCCAACATGTCATACGGCTTTGCTTCGCGTTTGAGATTCATGCGGGAGTCACAAGAGAAGAGAAGTACAAGAAGTTTCAAGAGCACGTGAATAATGTTAGACATTAGGCTAAACTAGGTCCAAGGGGGAGTTTGTTGATACATATTTATGTACCTAGTTTATGATCTTAAATGTAAAGTCTTTCATGTCTTACACTGATGTAATCTGATGTAATATGATGATTCAACGATATATGAAATGCATTTTGATGTTTATTTGTGATTGATTATATCATATTATCATTGTATTGAATGTGATTCACATTTATGAACTTAATATATAGGTTTGATGTTGTTTTACATAGTTCTAAGTCAATAAGAACTTAGAAATGTGTTCAACTTAGTCATGTGGTTATTCATGCTAA
>BJCO01470992.1:0-42431 GCA_018326465.1 Flaveria floridana | reverse complement strand
GATGATTATTGGGTTAATGTTATGATTTAAATGAATTATTCGTTAAAAACGAGACTTAAGCGGGTAATTTTTGGGTAAAATCTTAAAAATATTAAACGAGATCTAAAACCCATAAAGAACAAAATATTTCAGTATGTTAGGTACATTGAGTGATGAAATTGGTGAAAACTTGAATTAAAATGTTACGGACATTCGGTTCCTAGTAAAAACGCGTTTTAACGGGTAAATCAAAAGAAAATGAAGTTTTAATTTAAAAGAACACAAAAACATTATTTTGATAGATTATAAGACTTATTATAAGTAATTAAATAATATTTAGAGGTTAACGGGGTAGAAAAAGAAGAATTTAAAATAAACTGTTAAAATCTTCGGCTTTACCGTAACCGGTAACTAAAAATATAAGATTTAATTACTCCAAATTAAGTTCTTGAAAAATAGTTATTTAACATGTTAAAAATGTAATAATAAACTCCTATAAACTAATAAGAGGCCATAAAATTCAAGAACTCAAAGAAAACAAACTTTAGGGTTTTAACTGTAATTTTTGAAACTTGAGGGACTAAAACTGAAAATTCTGCCAAATCCCTAGAAATTCGACACCTTTGACTAAAAATACATTATAAACATATTACCACTATAATAAACTTATTAAATTCATTAAAACATGTTGTTTATGTTAAAGAAACCATAACTTTCCTAAAAAGGAAACTTTTCGAAGCCAACCTTAAGAAATCAAGCTAGTTGAACTTTTAACCTTATATCACACCTAATTACACCTGACATGACCTTATATCACATAGCTTATTTCTTTAATCTTTATTCTAGGGTGCTAGGATTGAATCATTTTCAGTGCTCAAATATCCGTTGCTTAAAACCTAAGGTGAGTTCTAGTGTCCCCTTTTTACTATTGATTTAGGATGAAACATGCGTTGTTGAACTGAAATTATTATTGAGCTATGGTATGATGCTTATAAGTTGTGGATATTGTTAGAACCTACTCTTAATTGTATCACAATCATTAATTCTTGTGTGAACCGCTTGTCCTATATGGGTAGATCTACTTGTGCAATCCCACACACATAGTGTCTTCCGGACAGGAAGGGTACCCCACTGAGATCCTGAAGGATTGTTTGTGTCATGTAACAGTTTTTATAAGATACTAAGGAGAACCATCCAGTAGGTATGGTACACTGTTTGGGGATCAGTTTTCCTTAGGGTTAACTGGTTTAAACAAAACTTTAGAAAAGGCTAACTGGGACTGAGTGCAGGGTTGATTGTGACCCCACAACAAAGATTCTTTTATTTTGAATTAACTTATGGATTTTGAATTAACTTATGGACTTTGAAGAGTCCTTTTGTTTTTGAACTTTAAGCATTTGAATTCATCAACTTTTTAGTTGACACAAAATATTTTTGAGCATGGTTTAGGTAATTCCTAATGGATGTGGCTTGATTGGAGAACCGGACTCGGATGACCAAGGAATATGACTACGCTTGGCATTACTTGAATGTGAAACTTTTTGAACAATTTGGATCATGGTTGATTAAACACTATGTTTTATGTAATGAATTTGTAATTTGTGTGATGGGCTGGACTGTTAGAGCCTGGTTTGACTTTAATCATGTAATCCCATTTTATTTCTCTCCTTGTGCGCTCTTGTGATGGTTTGTTTCCGCTGCCATGTATGTTGCTAGTCTGTGACGTCCCACCCTCCTTGGCCCCGGGGTGTGACATCACACCAAGTGCAAAGTGCAAGAGAAAGATCCTTGTTACTTTTGTAATTGGGGCTGTTGTTTAAATTCTTAATTATAAGATCCATTAAGATAGCATTATATGCTTTGTGATCTCGAGCTACAAGTGTGTTATTAAGATGTTGGATCTTAAATTATAGTGGATGTCAATTCAAGAGGTGGTTGGTGAGTTGCTGTGTTGAAGATTTTATACAAGTATAAACTAATGCGGATAATATAAAATATATGCGCATGAACAAATGAATAAATGTGGCTAAGACTTTTATCATCCATATTAACCAATACAGATAAGTAAAAATGAAATGCGGATGAAGAGAAAAGAAATGATGACTTCTTATGTACTATCTTGACTTTGTAATATTGACGTAATATTTGTTAGGGTAGTTTAGTAATAGTATAGCCTACTTGTTAGGCTATAAATAAAATGTTAGCATTCTATTTTGTGGAACTTTGAAAACATTGAATCCTATTTCCACACTTTGTATTTGATTAAAGAATATGAATACAAGGAGAATTTTATCAATATAACCATCTGTTCTTCATAATTGACTTATTGATCTTTATAATTCTGCTACATTGGTTTAATAGACTTAATTAGTAAATTCATTCCATTAGAAAAGCACACAGTCATAAGATCAGCATACTCCATTGTGGCCTTAGCACAATCCCTATTAGTGGCTTTATGGCATGCACAATTTGGTCCTTCTTCAATGGAGGTCTACAAGGTACGAGTATTGAAGCTGAAAAAGGATTCATGTTGTTTTTCAAGTCCTCAAACTAAAGTGTAGACACAAGTACCAGTGGCTTACTCGCACACCTTGTGTCATTGTTAGAACTTGACATGATTGAAATTTCACAAAAGTTCATCCAAGGGAAGAGTAGCAATATTTGATGTAGACTTAAAAATTTTGATTACCAATGTTGTTAGAGCATATATTGTCATATATAGTGTGTCCATCGCTGGATGAATAGTCTAGGCTTAATGTAATAGACCTGATATGTTGTAAACACGTGAAACTGAGTCATTCGCAGGAGCATATGTGAATGGGACTCAGTCGTATGACTGAGCCACGCTAATGGACCAGTCGTGCGACTGGGAGATGCTTTTGGACCATTCGTAAGATTGAATCATATGTATGGTCCAGTCGTACGACTGAAGGAACCGATTGGTTCAGTCGTATGAATGAAACACACGCATACGAATGGGCCCAGTCGCATCTGATATGGGCTGAGGCCTATAAATACCAGTTTCATTATGTAGAGGGTTAAGATTTTTAGAGAGTGCTCGGCGCCCAGGTGCTGCTGGATGAGAGGGGAGATCATGCTCGATCTCCCCTTGCCAAAAGTCGTTATTTTTCTGTTTAACGAGCTTGTAATCATTTGCTTTTATCAATGAAATCATTCAATTATGGTTCATTCTATTGTTTGTCTTTTGGTTTTTCTCCTTCTGTCAAGAACACGCTCGGATGTCAACCGATCCAGCGACTTCATAATTGGTATCAGAGGCGGTTACTGCTAGAATGATCTAACAATCATTCTAGCAACTCGAGCTCTTAATTTCTGGATCTATTTCATGTTCTTTGACATTAAACACACTTTGTGTTGTTCGTGTTTTGCTCAGATCTCGTGGCGTGTGTTGCTTCTCTGTTAAAATCGAACCCACGATCACGTTCTCATCACCCTTGTGAATCTTATGATGTCTATCTCATTTCGGTTCATGTAAAATTCATCAGATTAGGGTTTTTGGCAGCCTTGGCGGCTGCAGATCTGAAAATCTACGTGCAGATCCGCTCATACGACTGGACCATGCTAATGGACCATTCGTACGACTGGACCATGCTAATGGACCATTCGTAAGACTGGACCATGCAAATGCACCATTCGTACGACTGGACCATGCTAATGGACCATTCGTACGACTGGACCATGCGAATGGACCAGTCTTATGTCCAATCATGCTACTGGACCAGTCTTACGTCCAGTCATGCTACTGGACCAGTCTTATGTCCAGTCATGCTACTGGACCAGTCTTATGTCCAGTCATGCTACTGGACCAGTCTTATGTCCAGTCACCCGGATGGACTCAGTCTTATGTCTATTCGTAAGACTGGACCAGTTACATGAATATATCATTCGTATCATCCATTCGCACGAATGTGCTATTTGTCCTTCATGTCATACGAATGAACGGTGTTCTAAAAAAAACTAGATCTGCCTCTGCACAGATTTGAGGATGAGCAAAGCACATTCACCCTGAGGTTCTTTTGTCAAACAAGTTTGATGGATATCCCATTATTCGTTGGACTTCCAGAATTGGTGAGTGTAGTTAAAATACAAAAGTGAAAAGAAAATATATCAGTAGTCGGTGCTGATTTTGTGGGGTAGTCAGGAGCATCTGACTATTTATGGGTCAATCAAGTTATATTTATCTGCACAGAAAGGACTCTGAGTTTTAGGGGGAATCCATGTTTAGATAAATTTAAGGCGCAATCAGAAAGTGATGATGTAAGCTGGTTTCTGATGATGAATCTGCATGCGTGCTGATTTGTTTGATATTGTTAGTTGTGGATTGGAACCTTCTACTTTTTGCCCAATACACCGTATGAAGACGCCAGGAGAGCATAATGTTTATATATTGGGATATGTTGAATCTGAGGGGGAATTTCTACAGTTGTTAATGATAATCAGGTTAGCTTGTGTCAAGATTGGAGCAATGGAAAACAGTTCATGTCATTATCTAGAAAAATCAGTCAAATGGGCAATCTTGCTGCGATGATGGTGTTCTACAAAGTAAACGAAAGTTGTTGTGCCTAAATTCATTTTCAAGGATACTGTAGCAACCTAACGGATCAGCAACGTTAGCTAATATGGTTTTTTGTTTGATTCTATTAAAGACCAGGGCAAAGATTTGACTGATGATTGTAAGAGATGTTATCTACTATTCACCAGCAACGTCCAAAGGGGAATTTGTTGGAACATATATTGTCATATATAGTGTGTCCGTCACTGGATGAATAGCCTAGGCTTAATGTAATACACCTGATATGTTGTAAACATGTGAAACTGAGTCATTCGCAGGAGCTTATGCGAATGGGACTCAGTCGTATGACTGAGCCATGCTAATGGGCCAGTCGTGCGACTGAGAGATGCTTTTGGACCATTCGTAAGATTGAACCATAAGTATGGTCTAGTCGTACGACTGAAGGTACCTATTGGTTCAGTAGTACGAATGAACCACACGCATACGAATGGGCCCAGTCGCATCTGATATGGGCTGAGGCCTATAAATACCAGTTTCATTATGCAGAGAGTTAATGTTTTAAGAGAGTGCTCGGCGCCCAGGGGCTGCCGGATGAGAGGGGAGATCATGCTCGATCTCCCCTTTCTAAAAGTCGTGATTTTTCTGTTTAACGAGCTTGTAATCATTCGGTTTTATCAATGAAATCATTCGATTATGGTTCATTCTATTGTTTGTCTTTTAGTTTTTCTCCTTCCGTCAAGAACACGCTTGGATGTCAACCGATCCAACGAATTCACAAATGTCAATTAAAATTGTTAATGATTCTCATGAGAATTCTATAGTCGAAACTTGAACTCCTAATTGATCAAAATAACTATGATGAATAATAATCCAAACTTATGTCTTTTGATATTAACCTTTGGTCAGTATAACCAAATCCGAAAATATCATAAGTGTAAATTGGGTATTGAAAGTTTGAACTTTCAATCAAGTATATCAATCTAAACATACACTTTCAATGGTGTTTGTTTAACCGATAGTATATTTTTATTGAGTAAACATTCTTCGTAACTAAGAAATGTTTATACTCTCGATGTTACCTTTCAATAGAGACACCTTTAATGTAATGGTAATAATTTTAATGTCCCCCGGTTAAACTTATGGAAATAAGACAATATTCAAATATTCAAGAGGTGTTCTGCAATGATAATGAACAATACCCAAAAAATTAGCTGTAATGAGAAACGACATCTATTATCAAGCGAAACTCCATCTTGCATAACTCTTGTAATGCAAGTAACAACCTAAAAGATGCTTAAAGGATTCAAACTTTTCTTGAATATGAATTAGTAGAACTAATTTATTCAATAAGCATTAACTCTATTAAACAAGAGCAAAGTGACATCCCACTTGATAAAATCCAAAGCAGTCATAAGTGCAGGAAGTAGAATAGCAAGTCAGCACATAAAAATAAAAACCAAACACCTAGGAAGCAGGTACATACCGTCCCATCAAGAGATATAACAAAGTCTATCTTAAAAGAATCTCATCAATTGATTAACACAAAATAACAAAAATTATTTAGGATAAATATGAACATGATATGCAAAATAATGAAGTTATGATAATAAATGAGAATGTGAATTATCTAACAAGGTCTCTTTATGTTGATACACGATGTTCCTAGTTTACTGTACTTAAATGTTTATGTCTTTCATTTATTACACATTTGTAATACAAGAACTTAATGTAATGTGATATATATTTTTAGATGTTTATTTACTGTTGATTATATCGTATTTTTATAACATGTATTATTACACATATGAATGAACATTACATATAGGTTTGGGGTTGTTTTGCATAGTTCTGAGTCAATAATGATTCAGAAATGTGTTAGACTTAGTCTTGAGGTTATTCATGCTAATGGACCATGCTTATGTACACGAACGGACTATACTTATGAACTAGTCGCATGACTGAACCAGGTGACTGGATCAGTCGCACGACTAAGTCATAAGACTGGCTCAGTTGTACGACTGAACCATTCGTAGAGTTCAGTCGTGCGTATGAATCAATCACATGACTTAGTCGCACGACTTAACCATACAAATGGCTCAGTCATACGAATGCACACTGAAACCTATAAATACCACATAATTCATGGAAAAACATAGCACTTCGATTATGATCATACCCTAGCCATCCAGAGCATCCTAGTTCGTCCATCCAACTTCAAAGTTCGTTCCTGATTGATTTCTACTCATTCTTAACGTTAGTTTAATCGTTAGATCGATCACGTATTCGATCTCACTGATTGGATTGCCAATCAAATAGAATTCATGCTAGTGGATTTGGTTTCACGTTGAATTAGTTAGTACTACGTACGTACACGGTTCTAACAAGTGGTATAAGAGCTTTGGCTTGTGATTCTTCGTGGATTCGATTGGTGTTCTTGTTAAAATTAACGTTTTAATTCAAAAGGCTCGTATTTTCAATTCAAAAAGTGTTTTTGAAGCGTGCTTTATTCAAAAGTTTCAAACTTTTCGACGTACGGTAGATTAGGGTTTATGAAAAATCGATTTTGGTGTCAAATTGTTCAAAGTTTTGAACTTTTCTTTCACAGGAGCTTCAGTCGCACGATTGGCTCAATCACACCACTGAATCCCAATCGCACTATTCAACCGCACGACTGGACTTAGTCGTACTGCTCATTCGCATGATTAGGCAAACCCACACGGTTGAACTCATTCGCAAACCTCAATCGCACGATTGAACTCAATCGCACGATTGAACTCAGTCACGATCTCCAATTGCACGATTGAACTCAGTCGCGCTCTTCAATCACACATTTGATTCTGTCGTAGACAAAATTTTCAAGTTTGATACCATGGATGATTAGAACTCTGCGTTTACTGCTGGGAAGGACTCACGAATATAGAATTTATTACTTCTGGAAAATGAGATTGGAAATCATAACAAACCACCGAAACTGTTGACTTTGGATGAATACCCGCAATGGAAACAACAGTTTGAAATCTATCTGAATTGTGTTGACCCTAACTTGTGGACAACCATTGAGACTGGTTATACTATACAAGTTGGTACTAATGGGGTAAAGCTGACCTTGAGTGGTATGAATGAGGGACAAAAGGTTGCACACAATGCTGAGAAGACAGCTTATGCTTTATTGACTCAGTCAATTCCTAAAGACATCTTCCATTAGTTTTCAGAACATAAGCAATCTAAGAAGTTATGGGAGGCTCTGGAAAAGAGATACGATGGTAATGCAACCTTAAAGGCACTGAAGGCTAAATCTCTCAAGAAGGAATTTGATAACTTCTCACCCATAGGAAATAAGAGCCTGGATAATATTATAGATAGATTTTATCATCTTATGAGTGAGCTGCATACTCATGGTATTACTACATCTATAGAGGATAAAGTATCATGTTTTGCTGATCGTCTGCCAGATAAATGGGATCCGTCTGTGTCTAATCTGAGACAGAATGGTACTTTTTCCAATTTAGACATAAATGATTTTATCTTGAAGTTGAGGGAAGAGGAACTATGGTTGAAATACAAGTCTAAGAAAGGATCTTACACTTAGAATCCTTCACTCTATAACGTTGCTCCTACCCTAGTTTCTCCAGAGCACCTCTTCAAACGGCATTTGTATCAAACACATCTGGCACTTCTTAAAGTAGTTCTTCGGGGAATGATTCATCAGGTTCATCTGGAACCCAATATAATATTCCTGACTCTAATCCTACTAAGATGAAGACTGAGAATCAAGGAAATGTTACTGTTGAAGTAGCAAAGGAGCATATGGATCTTCTCGCTATGGTGGTATAATCTTATGATGGTTTGGTTGCAGGTAAGATAGGAAACTATCATCTCACAGATGAAGACGATGAGGAGGTATATGAGACAGAGTTGGAAAGAATGGATATCATGTGGGCCTTAGCCAGTGCTGTTCGAAGGGCTAAGAAATTTGTGAAAAAGACGGGACAAAATCTTGTGGCCACCAAAGACACAACATTTGGTTTTGATAAAACCAAAGTAATATGCTTCAACTATGGTAAAAAGGGTCACTTTAAAAAGAGAGCGTGAAACCTAAGAAGACATGAAATGGTAACCCTTTCTCATTAATCAATCATCAGGACAAAGAGAAGAAAGTTGCATCAACAAATCAAGATTCTAAGGCATTGGTTGCTCAAGGAGATGAAGGACAAGACTGGTCCTTTAGATTTCTATCTGATGGAGATGGTAACATGGCACTTGTAGAAGATCTTGATGATGGGTCAGCAAGTGAAGGAGATTACATAGCTGATAATGCTATGGATGTCGTTGAAGAAGCTATGGATGTCGTGGATCATTTGGTTGAAGATGAATTGACTGCTGCTCGTATGGAATCTCCTGTCATCAAGGAATCTAAGTTTGCTTTTATGGCTGACACTTCCAGCTCTTCACAGGTAAATTCTAAAGATGAACTTTTTGATAAACATGCTTGTGTAGAATGTAATAAATTTCATGAAAGCATAGACTTAAAATTTCCTAGGTTGTTCGATCGTAATGACAGCCTGGTAAATGACTTGGAATTATGCACTGAAGCTAACTGGGTGTTAAAACAAAATGAAAGTAGCTTTAAAGAAAAACTTGATTTGTTAGGAAAGCAATGTAGGGAAACCGAGGTTGTTGCGTTTAATCAAGCAAATCACATTAAGTTCTATCTTTCAACAATTGAGGAAACTAAGAAAGAAAAAGCTATTTTGCAAGTTGAAATTGAATAGTTAAATCAAAAACTACATAGTCTAGCTAGTTCCTCTCTCATTGTTCAGAACTTAGTCAATCAGAGAAAATGTGGGGAAGGGCTTGGTTATTAAGTAGTGCCACCACCACATGCGATCCTTTGGAACACAAAATGTCAACCAATAAATAATAACCCTATCAAGGATCATGTGGTGACTACCCGCCTAGTCAGTGATCCAGATTCCACAGGTAAAACTGTACAATCTATTACTAAACAGAAGGCACCTAGTTCCGGCACTACAGATGGGGATGTCATTGATAATAGGGATGATGAGAATAGCAATGCTACTCTTGGGTTGGGTTGAAAAGTTCATGTTTTAAAACCAACTCATTCTAAAAATGTTCATCATCAAAATCTCAACAAAATGAAAGTAAAAGGTAATCAAAATGTAAAACCAATCAAATTTGTCAAAGAAGGTGAGAAACCTAAAGTTGAGAATCAAGAGACCAATTCTAACCCACACTCTCCTCCACACAAAAGATCTCCCAGACCAGTTGAAGGGAGATTATGTTATAGTTGTGGAGAACGAGTACACATTTCTCCAAATTGTCCTTACTATCAGACACCAAGAAGAAAAATCAAAATTTTTCATGATAATAAGCCAAGGTTTGCTAAAACAAGATCGAACACCCCTCCAAAATACCAAAGGCAACACGGACAAGCTCTTGGCAAAGCTGTGTTAACTAAAGTAACACCTCGAGAGGAAAGCAAACCTAAAGGTCTAACTATAAACCAGTCATCTGTTTATCACAAATAAGCCTTACACAAAACTGGTTTGTTGAAAGCTAAATCAACAAGTGTGTCTGAGAGTGAGGACAAGATGTAGAAGAATGTGTCTTCATCTTTTGAAGGACTTTGGGTGGAGTCTGTAATGTGTGATGCCTGTGGGAAACCCAAGCCAGTTAAGGCTTGGGTCCCACTCCTAAACTAACCATTTCTCTTTTTGTGTAGGTTGTCCGCTACAGTTCTATCACTAACACCTGCATTATTGATAGTGGGGCATCCAGGCACATGACCGAGAATTTGTCTCTCCTTTTCAATGTTAAACAAATTAAAGGGGGACACGTATCGTTTGAGGGAAATAAAGGAGGTTATATCATAGCTCAAGCTGAAGTGGGAAATAAGAAAGTGAAGTTTGATAAAGAAAACTATGTTTAATAACTGGAGAACAATTTACTCTCAGTTTCTCAAATCTGTGACAAGGGCTTTAAAGTTATGTTTGATAATAAAAGATGTTATATTCTGAAGAAGGGGTATGCTATCCTGAGGAGAAACTTCTAATGTCAACTTCAAGATATAACAACTTGTATGTCTTGGATATGTCAAAAGCCTCTACAACTGAGTCTGCTGCTCAGTGTTTCTTGTCTAAAGCCACAGAGAGAGATTCTTTTTCTTGGCACAGGAGAATGGGTCACATTAATCCTAGGAAGATGAATAAATTGGTTCAAAATAATCTAGTTGAAGGCGTTACAATCAAGAATTTTCAGCTTCCCAATTTCTATGTATCATGCAAGAAAGGGAAACAGATAAAGAAATCTCACAAATCTAAGAAAGTTCAATCTATTGAGATTCCATTGGAGCTTTTACTGCAGGACCGGTTGAAGGGGTATGCACTTACAACACAACAACACAATGAGTAAAGTTCTTTAGAACACATAACGGATCAAATAGGGAACTGGTTAACTTGTATGAAAGATGCTAAGAACACAAGAAAAAACAAGATAGCAAACAACACAAGTATATGGTTTTCAAGAATGTTGTATATTGCTTCTCAAGTTCTTTTACAAAGTGTTACAAAGCATAGTTCTGAAGTTACAAGTTCTTGAGATACTATATACTACATCCTATAGCCGGCTATACTTTGAAGGCCAGCTGGATACATAAGACTAGACAACAAACAAATCAAATGTAGAGTCAAAACAAAGATTTCCTTTTGACTAGTGACTATGACATGCCATAGCTCACATCCTTAGTATATTACAATAAGGATTAAAGTACATAAAGTAGAAAGCTTAGACTCAAGACCTCAATGTACAGTTACCAAAAGCATGGACCTTTTCACCAACTCATGAAAGTTGGTGGCTGAACAGAGTTGCAGCGGAATGGTGGTCCAGCTTCATGGTAAAGTACATCAGATAAAAGAATGTACATAAAAGTGTTCGGAAGAAATCTGTCTTCACTCTTTGGCTTTGAAGGACTTTGTCTTTGAAGCTTTGAAAGACTTCACTTTTGGCTTCGGAAGATGTTGGTTTTGGCTTCGAAAGATGTTACACTTAGAATAATTTTCTAGTGAAGGTGTAAAACTTCCGAAGCCTTTCTACTTCAGTTCTTTGAGTGCAGTGTGCAGAGAGACTTTGGACGTTTTGGCTGCATCAAACTTATAGGAATCCTAACAAACTCCCCCTAGGCTGATACTACCAAAAAATTTGAAGATCTTCAGTTGTTGACAGTCCTCATTATGATCATGACCATGCCTTTCTTCATTAGATGGTCAGGATCACTCAGACTCTCATAGAATCTTCTCATCTTAAAGAGATCATACAGAGGTAGGTTGAATAGATCTTGCCAGGTGTAGACATCTTCACCACCTTGATCTCTGTTCACATGCCATCTTTTTAGATTAGCTGTGAAGGTTCAAGATAAGACCGGTCTCTCAGATGCAAGAGGAGCCACTTGGATTGGAGTTAATTGGGTTGCCTCTTCATGCACTTCCTCAGGTTGATCTGATTCAGCCTAAGGTATAGAGGTGGATGATTTAGACTTCTTCTTCTTCTTTGACTTTTGTTTAGAAGCCATTCACTTCTTCCTCTTTGAGGACTTTAACTGAGAAGACTGATCTGCAGCATCTTATTGATCAGTTTTGTCTTGCTCAGTAAGGTGTTCCTCCCTTACAGGTTCCAAATAAGAGGGAGTTTGACCCTGCTGTGGATCAGAAGATGAAGCTTGCTGGGACTTAGCAGGAGGTCTAGGTTGTGTTGTCTCAAGTTTTTCAAACTTGACCTCCACTTCAGGTGGAGCTTGATTTGGAAGGGATTGTATGTCAATTAGCTCTCCACTCTTTATCTTCTGCTTGATCACCCAAATGTGCTCATCCATAGTGGATAGAGACATTGGTCCAAGTCTCCTTCCAGAGAATCCATATAGCTTCAAGAAACTCATATCCTTTGTCTATCAGCAGACTTCTTTAAATTCTTTTTGATAAGAGCTCTTGACTTTGCAGCCTCTTCCCTCATCTTTTTCTTTATTTCCTTTTGTTCTTTGAGTACTTGAAGTTCAAGCTGTTTGAGATACTCAAACTCAATATACTCAAAGGAAAAGGGAGGAAGTGCAGATGCTTGGTAGAAACTTGTGGCACTCAGATAGTTGATCATGTTTGCCTATCTGTTTCTCTGTCTATCTGAGATTCTTGTGTAGCTGCCACAGTTTCTCCCACAGGGCTCTCTTGAACTGGGGAGAGAGTAGGAACATGCTTGTATAATCTTTTCTGTCTCTTCTTCTCCTTGATTTGAAGAAGTATCCTTGCATCATCTGCTTCCTTCCTCTCTCTTGACAATTCCATTTCAGCCAGTTCATTTAGTTCTTCTAAGGGAAGAGATATGATCTCATCAATGTCATAGTTCCTGGTCTGCAGGTAGGTAATCCTGACTGCCCTCAACTCATCATTTTACGTGTTTGGTCTAGGGGCAGCCCTGATTGTAGCTTGCATGAATCCTGAAGACCCAGAGGAACTTCCTCTCCTTATCTTCCTCTTTCTCTCTCTCTCCTCCTCCTCCTCCTTAATCTCCTCAGGAGTTAGAATTCTTTTCCCTTTTTCACCTACAGACCTTTGTGACACAGGGTGGAGAGGGCTTTGGTCTTCATTGCTTGGTGTAGCATCCAAGCTCTGGCCAAAGAGAGATTATGATACACTTTCACCAGCAGGTGTTTCACTGAGGGACTGAGTTGCTGAAGTAGGTGTTGGTATGACAGGGCTCTCAGGCTCTATCACTAGGCCTTCAGTGAAGGTTTTCCCTTTGAAGCTAATCTTAGGGTCTGCCTTAACATCCAGTTGACCAATGATATTACCTAATTGCCTTTGTCTTCTTCTTGAACTGAACTCTCTAGTAACTCTGTCTTGAATCCTTTATGCTAGCCTACTAGCTTGTCTATATTGACTTGAGGTGACAAGTGGCATGTTGATCAGGTCAAGACCTTCATAGAAGTTCAGAATCTAAAAATTGAATACTTCTTTCTGTCCTTGAACTCTTTTAAGCATGAGGGCTCTTCTATCAGCATCATATCTCTACCAGATGTTTGAAGTTCCTTGGGGTGGATATGACATAACCCTTGGAATTCCTTCCTCCAGGAGGCTCTGAATTAGCCTGTCTATAGGTCAATCACATCCACAGGTTCTTGTGTTCCTAGTTGAGCCCTTCTTAAAGGTCTCTCAGCTAGTTGTTCCCTGAGATAGGATATCTCAAGTTGCTGATCACTGACCCTATTTTGTAGGGTAGTCACCTAAGATTCAAGGTGACTAACCATAGAGACTAAATAGGTGCATGTTTTTGATAATTGTTGCACCTTTAGTCTTATATTCCCCTCTTCTTCATCAGAATAGTCATGGGGGGATGAGAGAACTTGACCAAAGTCTTCTCCCTCATCACCAGCATAGAGTTCTTGGCTGCTGGATTTCCTCTACTTATTGACAACTTCAGTTGAAGTCTAAATGGGATGAGTTGCCATTGTTGAGGTCTTAATAATGTAGTCACTTGCAAAGGTGAGAGCCTCTTCTATATGAACAAGTTCAGAAGGATCCACCTCAGTAATAGGTAACTAATTTGGGCTAGACATAGGAGATTCAGGAGCACTCATCTCTCTTTGAGTAGGTGAAGAGTAAAGAGACTCATGATACTCATTGAAACCTAAGTCTTCATCAGTATAGAATTGAAGGTTAGGAATTGGGTGGTTTAAACCTAAAGGTTGGGGATGGTTACTGTCCCCTGAAGGTTGTTCACCTGAGTATTGAGTCTCAGAGTGAAGGCTTAAGGTAGTTAGGCTTGTGAGCTCATCAGACTGAGTATGAGGAACCTCAGCACTGATTCTTGAAAAGAAGAGAGTGGTTTGCTCCACAGGGAAAGTGAGAGCTCTAGTATCCACTTCCTCCTATATGGGTGAGTGTATGGGGGCCTGCACAAGCTCAATATCTTGAGCAGCGGTTCGTTTGGGTCTTCTTTGGTAGGTGAATGTGATGTGTGATCTTTTTGATAGTAGGGAGATAGTGGGTGTGAGTTCAACAATAGCTTGTGTTGCTAGGTTGTCACCTTGAACAATGAGCTCTAACATTTTGGGGACAAGGGCTATTTCTACGCCTAAGAAGCCTACAGTTGGCTTCTTCATAATTTTAAAGATGCTGGGCTTCATCCATCCCAATTTAAGAATAGTACCTGTTTCCCTCAACTGTGAGCCCAGTTCACAGTTGAGAATGTATTAAACATATCTAGGAAACATGTAGTACTCTAAGGAGTCCAATTTAGCAAGCAAGTTTGTTTAAACAAAATGAGAGTACCTGAACTTGAATCCCTGAACTATTCCATGCACTATAAAGAGGAGAGCTTTCCCAACCTCCATGCTTGTTTGACAAGCTATGGACAACCATATGAAGCAGGTATTTCTATTTGGATGAGACCTTCCCTTTCCTGAAGGTCTTTATAGCCAAATCTCCCTCATAGCCCATCTACTCAAAGAAATGATTAATAGCTTCTTTTGGAAAGAATAGCTCACCTTCTTTATCATCCAGCTGAAGATAAGTGTTGATGATGGCTAGAGTGATGAAGACTGTCCTCCCTTGCACTGTAGCAGACAGTGCCTTCTCCCCATCCACAATGACCTCTTGGCAGATCTTCCGAAATTCAAACAGATGATCCTCATAGAGAGTAGGATCAATGGTTAGAGAGGTGAAGTAGTTGGATAGAGCAAGAAAGCGGCAAACTTCTGAGAAATTATCATCTTTCTCAGAGTTCAATAGAGCAACTTGGTTATGTTGCCTGTGAAGTTGCATGGAGAAATCAGGGTTGTCTCTATGGTTAAGATTAGCCATTTTAAGAAGCTTAAGGGTGAAGGAAGGTGAAGAACAAAGGCTGTTTGAGAGAATTTTGGTTTAAGGAATTATGCAAATGAAGAAGATAGTGAAAGAGGGGGAAACTGTTGGGTATAAATGTGAATAGGATTTAAGACAAAGTTAATGAAAAAAGATAAACTTTGAAATCCGGGAGTCGATCCCACCACGGAAAAGTAGTTTACTTTTGCCCAAAAGTAGTTTTCTTGGAAGTCGAAAAATCTTCCGAAGGTTATTATACTTCGGAAGTTCTTTAGGAAAAACTTCCGAAGGAAAAATTTTTTCGGAAGATATTCCAAAGATTTTTGAGAAATTTTCTTTGGAAGATACATTATTTTTGGAAGGAAATTGTCCTTTTAAAACATAAAAGTACCTTAAGTTAGTTTTAAGCTTTGGAAGATATTTCAGAAATTTCTTCCGAAGGTAAAACTACTGAAGTAGTTATTTGTTTGTTAAAGCATAAGTGTCTTCCGAAGGTAATTTTAAATCTTCCGACGGATAAAGAGATCAAAATTTTTAGAAATCTAAGGAATGTATTTGAAAAAGATTTTTCTTCCAAAGAGAACAAGGGCTTATGAAGGTGATAAAATAGACAACTTAGGACACACAGGTTTTAGAAATAATATGATTAAGTTTTAAGAAAAGCTACTCAAAGTTAATCATCCCAATAGCTGATATAAGATATTTAAATCTTTGTTCATCAAAAGCTTTGGTGAACTGATCAACATATTGTTCATTTGTGTTAACTTTAACTAGTTTGATTAATCCCTTTTCAAAGTTATCCCTAATCAAATGATACCTGATATTGTTATGCTTTGTCCTTGAGTGCTACACATGATTTTTTGTGATTTAGATAGCACTATTGTTGTGTATGTGGATAGGAGTCTCCTTGAAGTTGAATCCATAGTCCAACATCTGATTTTGAATCCAAAGTACTTGAGCACAACAGCTTGCAGCAGCAATGTATTCGGACTCAGCAGTTGATGCAGACACATAGGATTGTTTTTAACATTGCCAAGAGACTATCCTTCTACCGAGAAATTGACATCCCCCTGATGTAGACTTTGCAATCATGTTGCAGCAACCATAATCACTATCTGTGTAAGCATACATATTGAAGTCAGAATTATTTGGATACCAAAGGCCAAGTGATGGAGCTCCTTTGAGATATCTTAAAAATCTTTTAACAGTGATTAGGTGTGACATCTTGGGGTTAGCTTGATATCTTGCACAAGTGCATGTGGCAAACATGATATCAGGTCTGCTAGGTGTGAGATACATAAGAGACCCAATCATTGCCCTGTAGAGATACTCATCAACACACTCCCCCTCAAGATCAGGTCCAAGGGAGTGGTTTCTGGCTATGGGTGTCTTAGCAACCTTAAAATCAGTCATGTTGAATCTTTTAAGTATGTCTTGTACATACTTTGACTGGCTTATGAAGATGCCATGTTCAACTTGCTTCACTTGAATTCCAAGAAAGAAATTGAGTTCCCCCATGGCACTCATTTCAAACTTGTCATTCATCAGCTTCTCAAAGTCTTTTTGTAGAGATTTAGATTAGTTAACCTGAAGATAATGTCATCCACATATACTTGAACTAGCATTATGTCATATCATGTTCCTTTGGTGAAGAGAGTTCCATCAATAGTACCCCTTTTGTAGTCATGCTGACAGAGATACTGAGTTAGAGTCTCATACCACTTCTATGGTGCTTGGTGCAGCCCATAAAGAACTTTATCAAGCTTGCAGACATAATCAGGATGATCAAGATCTGCAAACCTAGGTGGTTATTTGACATACACCTCTTCATCAATCACCCCATAGAGAAAAGCACACTTGACATCAAGTTGGTAGACCTTGAAGTTCTTGGATGCAGAAAAGCTAGGAATATCCTGACAGCTTCAAGTCTTGCTACTGGAGCAAAAATATCTGTGTAGTCAGTTCCTTCTTCTTGAGTATACCCTTGAACAACCAGTCTTGCCTTATTCTTTATGAAAAGTCCTCTATCATCCTTCTTATTCCTAAACACCTATTTGGTTCCTATGGTAGTCTTCCCTTGAGGAAGAAGACATAGGTTCCAAACCTTTTGCCTTTTGAATTGAAGCAGCTCTTCTTGCATAGCTTCAACCCAACTTCTATCCTTTAGAGGTTCATCAACTTTCTTTAGCTCTATGTTGGATAAGAAACAAGAGTGAAGACAAACATTTGCATCATGGGTTTGTCCTCTTGTTCTTACCCCTAAATTGACATCAACAATGATGTTTATGGAGGGGTGAGACTTGTGGATCCTTAGCTGAGGGATCACAGCAAGTTGTTTAGACAGATCTAAATTTGAGAAATTCTGATCTAGCAATGTGGATTCACCCTCCACATCAGCACTCTTATCAAGATTGACTTGACCCAAGGAGAGTGTGACATAATTGAGATTTTCTTCAATGGAGTGGTTATCAGCATCAAGAAATTATTCATCACTTTCACCACCATCATTTTCTCTAACATTTGACACTCCTTCATCTGAGTTTTATGCCTCTAAGCCGGAAATTGAAGGCACCCCAGAAGTATCAGCAGGATTTGTTATTGATGTGCTGGTTGAAACTTCATCTGCAAGATTAGTCCATTGGAGCTGAAAAGGTGGAACTTGAAGGTCTTCTCAACTCAAATCTTGGATTAGGATCACCTGTAGGTAATATATTAGTGGACCTTGAAACATTCCTACAAGATTTGTTAAAGCAGTTGGTAACTAAATCAAGATCAAATGGCCAATCTAGACCAGAACCTTTCATACTAGGAGTGTGCTCATTTAATGTCACATTGGCTGACTCCTCAACTACTCTAGTTCTAAGATTTTATACTCTATAAGCTTTAGCTTGAGAAGAGTATCCAATGAAATGTCTATCATCTGATTTGTCAACAAATTTGGAAATTTGACCTTTGGTATTCAAGATGGTGCAAGGACATCCAAATGACTTGAGAAAGCAAATGAAAGGTTTTCACTTATGCCAAAGTTCATAAGGAGTCTTACTATATGTTTTAACTACTAAAACTCTGTTTTACACTTAGTAAGCATCATTCACTGCCTCTGCCCAGAAGGTGATGGGCAGTTTAGAGTCAGATAACATAGTTCTTGCAACTTCAATTAGTGTCTTGTTTCACCTCTCAGTAACACCATTTTGCTGAGGAGTCCTGGGAGCACTATATTGTCTTGTAATATCTTTCTCATCACAAAATGTATCAAGGATTTGATTTTTGAATTCAGTTCCTTGATCACATCTTATGGTTTTGACCTTGTGATCATATTGACTCTCAATTCTTAATATGAAATTCTTTAAAATCACAGGGGTCTCATCCTTAGTTCTAAGAAAGAAAACCCAAGTAAATCTTGTAAAGTCATCTATGATCACCAAACAATAAGAGGTCCTTCCTAGACTCATTACACTGGTGGGGCCAAAAAGATCTATATGTAATAAGTGTAGGGAATTAGTGATGGAATTTCTTTCCTTTGGCTTTTGAGATACCTTGTGTTACTTCCCCTTCAGGCACGCAACACAGTGGTCATCACTTGTAAACTCTTTCTCTGGTATTCCAGTTACCAAATCATCCTTAATTAATTTATTCATGTAATTAAAGTTTACATGGCACATTGTTTTATACTAGAGGAAAGACTCATCACTATTTGCTTTAGATAGAAAGCATAAAACTTTTCCTTAGGGAGATGTTTCTTGCAAATCCATCTTGTACATATTCCCTTTTCTGGGGGCTCTGAGCAAGATGTGCTTATGAAAAATGACCACCCCGGGCCTAAGAACAATGCACTCATACTCAGTAAACAGCATGTTATGACTCTGATCACAAAATTGGGATACACTCAGAAGATTGTACCCAAGCTCCTTGACAAAGTTTACCTTCTCAAAGCTGAGCTTACCATTTTATGACCTTGCCCCTTCCAGTAATATAACCCCCAGCATCTCCTCTAAAATCAACTGGTCCTCCATCAATTCTTTCAAACTTTTGGAGTAGTGACCTATTGCCTGTCATGTGCCTGGAACAGGCACTATAAATGATCCATACATTTCTGTTTGTCTTGAGTTGTTCCTGCACAAAAGAGATGGTTAGTTACATTTGGAAACCCAAGCCTTATCGGTCTTGGGCTCATCAAAAGAAGTTGAAGACAATACAACAGTAATTGATCCTATATTCATGCTAGAAGGATCATTTACTGAGGTTGATGAAGAACTCTCAGCCATTTGGTCTTTCTTTGTCTTCTGCACCACCTTTGGAAGCTTAGACTTGACCTTAAATGCTTCAGAAGTTTTGTTGACTTTGGAAGTCTTAATGGCTGGACCTTCAGAAGATCTTGCTTTGACTGCAGCAAGCTTAAGTGCTTCGGAAGTATTCCTTTCTTCTGAGACCAAGTTTTCTTCTGAAGGCAAGTTTCCACTTGTCTTCATCTTCATTTTAGAGCTTCTTCTTCTCCAAACTCTTAGAAGCTTCTTTGGTAATGTGGAGAGTACTCTTTGGATTGTAAATACAATCCTTAGCAAGATGAGAGATACTCCCACACATAACACAGTCCATTTTCTTCCTTCTATGAGTCTTCTTTTGTGAACAAGGCTGAACTTGATGACTTTCTTTCTCCATCTTCACCTTTTTAGATGCTGTGGCAATTCTTGTGGGGATAGAACTACCTTTGGAGCTTGATGGTTCATGTTGTATAGCAGTGGTGCACAACAGATCAGCCTTCTTCTTGATAATGGGATGATTTGGACATGAACCAGAACTCTTGTTATTGGAGTTCAGGTTTGTGTCTTCAGCCTTAACCACTTCAAATCCTGCAGAAATAAAAACTTGTTTTTATGCAGAGTTGAAAGTGGCCGTGATCTCTTGAGCCTGCTTAGATTTTCTTTTCGCCTTCCTGATCAAGTTCTTTATTTTGGACTTGGTCATCCCAACAGCTTTACTTTCCTCAGAGGGATGGTGACCCTTCTTAGAATGCTCTTCTTCTCTATTCTTAGAGTCATTCTTCACCATCTCCTCTCGATCCTCTTCAGTCAAAGGATCTATGAGGGGAAGCTCATCTTCACAAGTTCCACACCTAGGAGATCTTACAAACAAGATTGTGTGTCGAGGAGCTATCCTACTAGATCCCAGTCCCTGCTTATTTTGATAACAAACTTTTGCATGCAAGGATGAGGATATTATGTTCTTGAAGGTCTCTTCTTCAAGAACGCATTTTTCTGCCCTGGCTTTGCTGATCACAAGCTTAGCCTGGCATTCAGTTAACTTAGTTCTGAGATCTTTGATTTGAGTCTTGTAGTTTGTGTGCTCATGTTTAAGAGTTGAAATGATTTTCTCTAAGTCATCTATCTTAAGTTTATAATCATTTTCAGCTCTGTTAAAATCAGTTTTTAAGATATTTAAGGACTCAAGATCAGATCTCATTTCTAAGTTATAGGACCTGCATCTAATAACTTTAGCAATACATTCAGGAGTACAAAGATGTTCCAATACCTTGGCATCATCATGATCTACCATAAGTGCTTGGTTTGGAGATGCATCCTCTACCTGAAAGCTCTAGTCTAAGCCTCGTTCTTCAACAGCAAATGCAGCTTGCTGTTTAGGCTTCTCATTCTAATGAGCTCTCTTAGTGTAGTTTGGTATGGCTTGTGTTTGGCCACAATTTGTCCTTGGTACCTTACACTCCCTTGCAATGTGTCCTATTTGGTTACAGTTGTAACACTTTACTTTGCTCTTGTCCAGCCCAAACTTTCCACTGGCTGCATTGCTTGGAAACTTCCTCCATGTCCTCTTGTTGAACTTCTTGGCTCTGTGTGTGAGAAGACCCATCTGCTGAACTATCTCCATGTATTCCAGATCATCTGGATGGATACAATCTAAGTCTTCAAGGGTGAAGAAAAAGTTGCCTGTGGTTTCATTGGCAGAGACAAAAGCATGAGAGGAACTTGTCTCTTGGAAAGGACTTCCTTGAGTGTAGCTCTCTCTTAGAGTCTCTAGGAAGGTGACGAAAGGACCCTTTTATGAGTTGTCAGGGTAAGATATGAGATGATGTTGTGGTTCAATGCTTTCCCTTTGAACCACATGGAGGGCTGAACTCAGTTGATTGCTAGAGTTACCAGATGAGTTTTGCGTATTCATCTCCATCTAGTATCCACTGAGAATACCATACAACTCTGTAAGAGTAAGAGTCTAAAGGTTCTCAGTCCTCTTGATAACAACATAATAATGTGTCCGTTGGAAGAGAGGACACAAACTTCCTTACAATGTCCCTATCCTCAAGAGTTACTCCAACATCCATTAGAGTATCCATAATCTCAACATACCTAAAATATTGTTGAGTCATGGTTTCACCTAATTTAAAGATAAAGTTTTCAAACTACTTCTTTCGGAGATCCTTCTTATTCTCCTTTGCTTCTTTGGACCCCTCATACATAAGCTTCAGTGCATCCCATAGTTCCTTGGCTGTTTTGCACTTCTTGAAGCCTCTTTAGATGGAGTTTAAAAGAGCAGTTTGAAGGGTTGTCATGGCTTTCTGATCAATCTCTATTCTGTTTCGGTCTTCTTCAGAGTAATCAGCCACATCCTTCGGAATCATACCACCACCAGTAGTAGAAGTGGTGCTTGGTATGTAAGGTTCTTAAACAACATAGTCCCACATCCTGGAGCCTTGAGACTTGATGAAGCCTTCCATTCTTTGACACCAAGTATCAAAGTCTTTAGAAGTGATCAGAGGAGACTTTATCATAGTTCCAGTTTCCATATCTGCTTTAGAGATAGCTGCCATTTGAGTTGTTAAGTATTTTGTGTGTGTGAGGGATCTTAAAATGGTGTGATCTTATATCAAGAGCCTGGAACGCTCTGATACTAAATGCAGGATCGTTTGAAGGGGTATGAACTTACAACACAATAACACAATGAGGAAAGTTCTTTAGTACACTTAACAGATCAAATAGGGAACCGGTTAACTTTTATGAAAGATGCTAAGAAGACAAGTAAAAATGAGACAGAACAAGATAGCAAACAACACAAGTATATGGTTTTTAAGAATGCTGTATATTACTTCTCAAGTTCTTTTACAAAGTGTTACAAAGCATAGTTCTAAAGTTACAAGTACTTGAGATACTATATACTACATCCTACAGCCATCCATACTTTTAAGGCCAGCTGGATACATAAGACTAGACAACAAACAAATCAAATGTAGAGTCAAAAGGAAGATTTCCTTTTGACTAGTGACTATGACATGCCATAGCTCACATCCTTAGTATATTACAAAAAGGATAAAAGTACATAAAGTAGAAAGCTCAGACTCAAGACCTCAATGTACAGTTACTAAAAGCATGGAGCTTTTCACCAACTCATGAAAGTTGGTGACTGAACAGAGTTGCAGCGGAAAGGTGGTCCAGCTTTATGGTAAAGTAAATCAGATAAAAGCATGTACATAAAAGTCTTCGGAAGAAATCTTTCTTCACTTTTGGCTTCAGAAGACTTTGTCTTTGAAGCTTCGGAAGAGTTCACTTTTGGCTTCGGAAGATGTTGTCTTGGCTTCGGAAGATGTTACACTTAGAATAATTTTCTAGTGAAGGTGTAAAACTACCGAAGCATTTCTACTTCAGTTCTTTAAATGCAGTGTGCAGAGAGACTTTGGATGTTTTGGCTGCATCAGACTTATAGGAATCCTAGCATTTACATATGGATCTGTTTGGCCTTGTCAGTACTAAAAGCATTGCAGGAGATTGGTACTGTTTTGCGGTAGCTGACGAGTATTCAAGATTCTCCTGGGTTATGTTTCCTAAAGCGAAGTCAGAGATGTTTGAGTCATTCAAACATCTAGTTACTACCCTGGAGTCTCTGTATTAGCTGAAAGTGAGGAAAATACGTTTATACAACGATATAGAATTCAAGAATCAATGGATGGAGGCCTTCTGCCGAGAGAAAGGGATTGTTCATCAATTCTCTTCTGCTTACACTCCACAGCTAAACGGCGTTGCTGAACGCAAAAATCGAAGCTTGATTGAAATAGCGAGGACGATGTTGGCAGATTCGTAGCTGCCAATTCAATTCTGGAATGAAGCAATGGCTAATGCATGCTACACACTCAATCCGGTCTTAGTGGTTAAACATCATGGTAAGACTTGTTATGAGTTGCTCTAAAAGCGTAAACCGAATCTGGAGTATTTAGAACCATTTGGAGCCCCTTGCATGTTGTTGAAGAAAACTCAGACTGTGAAATTTAGTGAGAAGGCAGAGGAAGGCATCTTCCTTGGATACATTATACCAAACAAATGGGTTTATAACAACTCTACTGGTCAAGTTGAAGTGTGGTGCAACGTCAATGTTAAAAATATACACCAACCCACTTGCTGGAAAAGGCCCTTCATTCTTCTTGAATTACGATGGTTTTTTCAAGTCCTTCAATCTTTCCCCTGATTCATCCAATGATGAGATGGCTGCAAAAATGATGTATGATGTTCTAAACACTCCTAATCTAGACTCAAGCCCTACTGCTCCAATCAATGGTACTTCTGGAGCTTCAGAGGAAGATCTAGAAGTCAGTGATCATTCCTCAGATGATAAGGAGATTGAAAATGAAAATATGAGCAATGAGGATTCTGTCATCCTAGATGAGAGTGCACCAACCACAAATGAACCAGTGATTCCTAACCTTGATAATAAAGTGGTCGTTCCTATAACTCCAGTGACAAGAATTAGTGTTAATCATCCCCCAGACAACATCATAGGGGATCTTCTATCTGGGGTTCAGACGAGAAATTAGCTGTACACAGCTGACTATGCAGCGATAATGGAAAAGGGATACATACATGATGGGGCATATAAGTGTTTTGTTTCTTAAGTTGAGCCCAAGTATGTAAGTGATTTTTTGAAAGATGAGGCATGGGTAAATGCGATACAAGAAGAACTTATGAAGTTTAAGAAGCTAGTTGTTTGGACACTAGTGGACAGACCCAAGGGTGCAAAGGTAATTGGCACAAAATGGATTATTCGTTACAAGAAAGATGACCAGTGGTCATCATCAGAAACAAGGCACGGTTAGTAGTTTAAGGTGCTCAGACAAGTCGAAGGTGTGGGCTACAATGAGGTATTTTCACCAGTGGCTAGGATGGAAGCAATTAGGATCTTCCTAGCCTACACATCCTACATGAAGATCAAGGTGTATCAATTGGATGTGAAGAGTGCATTTCTACATGGTGAAATCCATGAGACAGTATATGTTAGTCAGCCCGAAGGTTTTAAAGATCCTTATCACCGAGATAGGGTCTATAAATTGGACAAGGCTTTGTATGGGCTACATCAAGCCCTTCGAGCCTGGTATGAGAAGCTCTCCACACACCTGTTGAAACACGGCCTTCGCAGGGGAGTGATTGACTGCATGTTATTCATCAAAGAAAAGTATTGTGATTTAATGCTGGTTCAGATATATATGGATGATATAATCTTCGGTTCCAAAAACGGAGCATTGTGTAAATAATTTGAATCTATAATGAAAGTTGAATTTGAAATGAGTGCCATGGGAGAGATGAAGTTATTTCTGGGATTACCGGTGGATCAGACATCCACTGGTATCTTTCTATATCAGACCAAATACGTGGGGGACATTCTGAGTCGGTTTGATATGGAAAATGTAACAGTTGCTCGTACCCCACTTGCCATGAACCACGATGTGGCACCTGATGAGAATGAGGATTTGGTAGATGCCACCATGTATCATCGAATTATCGGATCTCTAATGTATCTCACAACTTCTCATCCTGATATCATGTACGCCACATGTCTCTATTCCAGATATCAGTCCAAGCCAAAAGTAAATCATCTAATTAGGGTGAAGCGGATCTTTTGTTATCTGAAGGGTACCCCAACACTCGGGTTGTGGTATCCTCATGATGATGACTTTAAACTTACAACATATAGTGACTCAGATTATGGTGGATGCAAGATGAACTACAAGTCAACATCTGCGGGGTGTCAGTTCTTTAGAAGGCGGTTAGTCACCTGGCAATGTAAGAAGCAGACGTCTGTTGCTCTGTCAACATGTGAAGCTAAATATTTTACTGCTGCAAGTTGCTATTCTCAAATCATCTGGATTCAACAGCAAATACGGGACTACGGTTTGGAATTTACTAACACTCCCATCATTTTTGATAATTCTACTGCCATAGCTGTAACTAAAAATCCGGTACAACGTCCCAAAACCAAACACATCGGCATTAAATATCACTTCATACATGATTGTTTTGAAAAGCATTTAATCGATGTAATTAAAAGTAACACGGATTTTCAGCACGCCGATCTCTATTCAAAATCTTTTGATAAACCGAGATTTTATTATCTATTAGAGGTTAACAGCGTAAAGAAGAAAGAGGATGTGATACCGGAGGCGTCGAGTTCATAGTCCGTCCGTATGTTTCCTAGTTTAATTTTTCTATCAATTTAATTTTCTTTTATTTTATTTTCTGTCTTAAAAATATCAAAAACACAAAAAGATTTTCTGTTTTAAAATTTTAGGGGAGAATAGTTTTAGTTTCAGTATTTAGTATTTAATTACTTAAAAAAAGGGGCGGACAGGTAAGCTGAAAAGCAACAAAATCAAATATGGGAAATTGATTCAGTAAAATGAAAAATGATAATACACAGGCATTGAATCGTTTGGGACACCAAAAATAAATTTAGCTTTGCAAAGTTATATTGAAAGTCAAAGAAAATTATAAGTCTGAGAAGTCAAAGCCTAATAAGTTGAAAAATGATAGTAAGCTAGTCTGTTACTATGGTTACATGAAGAAAGTAGATCTAGAGATTGCAAGTCCATTATATGATGTGTTGGTAGATTCAACACAATATACTAGTAGACATCATTGGTGAGTCACGCAAATTAAATCATTCAACAGGTTGTGGGTTCCCATCTTATCTCTGGTCTACACAATCAATAAATTTCCAATAAGGGGTGAAGAGCAAAACGAAAGCCACAAATGTGTACTAATGACCAAAAACATGAGCAATGCATAAGACAAATGTCATAAAGCCAATCAAGTGAGACACAATCAAGTTAATGACAAATGTCGTTGCTGCGTTAAATGTTTTATAAAATTGCTCTAACAAGAAGATAGGTTGTGTGCCTCTCTACTGTGCGATGGCACTGACCTGAGGATAAGCATAACATATATATTCTATGAATTCATTATTGTTTGCGCATCTCTACTGTGTGATGGCACTGACCTCAGGCTTGGCATCTCTTTGAAAGCTCTTAGAATAGTTTCTTCTTGATAAAAACCTATAGACTGGTCAAAAATCTCCTGAGGAAGGTTGATTACCATATAAGCATGGGATCCACAAATGCCTGTTGACTTAATACACCTAAGTAATCACCAATGTGTGTCAAAAATCTGTGTATGGATTTATGTGGACAAATATACTGACAATCCTCGTGGCTGCCTCTCTTGATGGTCAAAATCAATGTCTGCTACATAACAACTCTAGCATGATTTCCTGTTAGTGCCTTTGACTCTTAAATGAAAGAGATTAAGAGTAACGTATATATAATGCTCTTTATTATAGATATAAGTACAAAAGGTCCCAAATGATTATGTTTAATGCCTGTCCGCTTCTATATAAATCTTTCTAGAAATGATGTAAATTTTTGATGTTGTCCTACCCAGGGGGAGAAATCATTTAAGGGATGTTAAAAATGTTTTCAACACTTCTCAAATGAAAACCACAAAAATATGTCTTAGTTCAGTTTATGTCAAGTTTTTTCTGTTTTAGTTATGTTTGTATTGAGTCGATGTCAGACTATATAACAAGACTGAACTCTGTGAGAGTCACATAATGAACTGAATGGTTACTGTGAAAAGCTTGTTTCTGAAAGATATAAAGGAGCACGTCTGAGGTGATCATATGATTTTCATTTAAAAAAGAGTCACGTCTGAGGTGATCATATGATTTTCATTTAAAAAAGAGTCATGTCTGAGGTGATCATATGATTTTCATTTAAAAAGATCACGTCTGAGGTGATCAAAGGATTTTCACTTAAAAGGATCACGTCTGAGGTGATCATAATGATGTTCTTTTAACAGGATCACGTCTGAGGTGATCAAATGGTTTTCAGTTAAAAGGATCATGTCTGAGATGATCAATGGTCATAAAGTCAATTATCAAAGATAAGTATATGAAATAGTGGGACAAACAAAGTCAAATTCATATGTATGGGTCAATCGCATGATTGGACCATTAGTATGAGCCAATTGCACGATTGGACCATACGTATGAGCCAGTCACACGACTAGACCACAAGTATAGCTCAATCGCACGACTGGACCATGAGAATGGCCGAGTCGCATGATTAGTTGAACACGTATAGGTCAGTCATAAGACTGAACCTTAATCGCACGTATGAACCATGCGTGTCGGTCCAGTCGCACGACTAAAACTCAAATCGGTATAAAAGGAGGTCAGTCGTCGTAACCTTACATGTTATTTCAAATTCTCTCAAAATAACTGACTACCCAAGGACCCCTTTTCAAATTTTTCTTGTGTTTCCACTGATTCCCCATCCCTAACTAATACACACTGATCTACAGGTACAGTCAAGATGAAATTAGGATACATGAGTACATCAAATCAATCTAAAATGTCCGAATGATATTTAAAACTTGAACCGAACTGAATAACTTTTAATCGGACCTTTAAATGAACTTAAAAGTGAACTTAAAAGATAACTATTGTTTTAACAAGTCTTGGCGCTTCAAATGACTCTAATCTCAATATGAATATGGTTGTTTTGACGAAGATTCAAAATCTCAGTCTCGCACAGTGAGTATGCGACTGGACAGTCTGATGAACTTCAATCGCACGATTGAAACAGATGCATGTTTCAATCACACGATTGTATCAACCGGAGATTCAGTCGCACGACTGGCACAACCGCATGTCATGGCACACGACTAAGCTCAGTCGGTTGCTCAATCGTACGATTGAGTTTAGTCGTATGGTTTAATCGTAAGATTCAATCAGTATGATATGATCTGTTCAAACTCAAATGTTCTTTCTTGTGAACGGGTCTAACATGTTTGTCGCTTGTGTTACAATGAAATGGCTGATAGATAGACTATGAGTACTAAGCACAATATTTGTGCTTACCTCAACACGGCATCACAGAATGCTGCAAAGTTTGCTGGGATTATAGAGTTCTTAAACCGATCCAGGATCTACCGAGCTATCTCGACTCCCTGCACACCATACCATTCTTACAGCAGGCATTCTGGGAGAATACTATAGTAGAAAGATCTGTCGAGCCTTACAGGATACGGAGCTCTGATGGCAAGACATAGATATTGGTGAAGAAGATTTGAGGAGAGTGTTGGATCTGGGAGATGACATGGGTTATCCCACCAAGCTACATCCTATGACAGTTAGGGGATGCTTTCTGTGGATTAAGTACGCCGTTGACATTAATGCCGGCATGCTTAATAAGAGCAACATGTGCCCTCCTTTCAAGTATTCGGCACATGTGATACTTAAGTGCATAGCCTTTTGACGTGGTGGTTTCGATGAGATGAGCGATCTGATTCAGAATGCATATGTTGCGTTAGTGCTGAAGCACTAGTTCAGTTTTTCGAAGATGTTCTTCAAGTATATGAGGGATAACATAGAGGCAAAGGGAAAGGAAGGCTTCCGCATGTATCCCTGGTTTTTTCAGATGATCCAACGAGAAGCTACCTAACCTGCCTAAGCACAAGGATGATGAGGTGTCATTGGAGGTGATGGATGACACGACCTTGGGTAGGATGAAGGTATATAGGGGAAAGCAGACTAAGCCCCCAGTGAGAAGGTTGTTTGGTCATCTGGCCAATACTGATTATGTAGCGCCGGCCACGACGAAGCTGCGCCATGATCACAGTGACTCCGATGTTGAGCACGTCTTGATTCCTGATGATGACGAGGATAATGATGATGATGATGACCAGGATAAGAGTCAAGGTGGTGGGGATGAGAGCTCAAGTCAATTCAGAGCCAGTGATACATCTACTATCCAACCACAATCATATCAGGGTGGTTCATCATCTACTGGTGGATCTAAGCAAGCTGCCATCCACCAGGACTTCCTCATTAGTGAGGATATCAGGAATTTTGATTTAGAGTAAGAAGATGATGAATGTGAAGAAGATCCTCTAGTAAGACAAGTCGGTAGCAAGTGGGTAGCTACTGAGAAAGGGAAAAGTGGTGGTTGGTACCCGCCAGGCTCGGTCAATGGGTGTTGACATTGAGGAGACCGATCCATCATACACACCCAAACAGCCCATCAGCCCAGGGGGAGCACTAATTGCTAAGGGGTCAAGGAGGAAGAGGATGGCCCAACCCCATGGAAAGAAGGGGAAACGACAAAAGATTATCTTGATGAGTACCACCACTGCCACTACCACCATCACAGCCACTACCACCATCATACCCACCACTACACTTACACCCATATCCTCGTCACCCTCAATACCCAAAACCACACCTCCACAATCCATCCCTATCTCCACACCCGTATGCACCACATCTACAACCACCTTAACAATTCCCCAAGCCAGAACATCCATCCACAGTCTACCTCTACAGAGCACTACTCTACCCACTGTTGGGTTAGAGGAACAGCTAGCAAGCCTTAACAGGTTAGTTCTTAAGCTGTTGGTGACTGATGATCTCCGGGCCAACCAAATGAGCCAACTGATTGCAGCGAATGAAGCACAGCTCAAGCAAATCGCCAAGCTTACTGAGAAGAATGAAGCCCATGAGTAGGCTTTAGTTCAAGCTCATAAGGCCCTTCAAGCTCAAAATGAGCTAGTGCTGGCATCCACTAAGAAGATTGAAGATTTGTCGAAGAAGAACAAGAGGATTATGTTAAGGTTGAAAGGTAAGAGGGAGGAGCCTTTAATGATAAAAGGCGATGGGGATGATTATGGTGATGATGAAGATTACAGTGATGATGAATCTCATGATAAGGGTGATGAGGAGGAGGCTGGAGAAAGTGGAGAGCAGAAGAAGAAAGAAGATGATGAGGATGATGAGCTTGAAGGTGATGCGAATGCATCAACCTAAAATCAATCTGCAAGGGAGAGGCGTACCAAGAAGAATCAGGATTAGGGAACTTCTTCCTCAATATCAAGATAAAAGTAATGATTAAGAAAGTTTATGTAATTTGAAATTGTTTGTAATTGAATTTTGTATTACATTAATGTAAATGATGATAATTTATGTTTAATGTCTTGATGATTCATTAATGTTTGCTTTGTTGATTATTCTATTAAACAGCTAAAACTCAACAGGTCGATGAATATGATATCGCTCCCCTTTAGCAAATTAAGACTCAGCTTATAATGATACTTGATTTGCAAGGGATTGTCAGATGATCTGTAAGTTACACACCAGAAATAAGGGAGATCATACACGATCTATCTGATGAACAGCTTGCAGAAATATTCAGACTCTACACTGATGAGATAGTTAAAGATGCTCCTAAAGTTGATGTGATTAGTAATGAGGACTTACACGGAGTAGATGATATAGAGATAGAGGATGTCACGTCACAACATTATCCTCAGTACACTGACTTTGATGGAAATTTTATCCCAGACTTGGGTGAGATGTTTGTCAGTGAGGCATTTGACAAAATTGATGAGAAAGCTAAATAGAAAGAAGTGGTAGAAGATAAAGCCCAAGCTGCTGATGCTGATGTGGAACAAAGGAAGGCTAAATGGGCTGCATGTAGCTAAGATGAAAACTCAAAGAGATCCTCCAAAGCAAAATGCCTACACCAAGCTGTACAAAGTTAAAAGACATCAGAAAGTATCGGCAAAGATTATTAGCTGGGCCTATTTTGAGGACTTAGATGTTTATGCTATTAAAAGGGAGAAAGGGATCGAGTACTACAAACATCCACATGATCTGAAGACTCTCCCAGGTTTTGAGTTAAACAGACTAGCATGCCTGGATCTGTTATATGCCAACCCAAGGAAAATGTCAAGATGGTTTGAGAAGGCTTTGAAGAAGGAATACCAACGAGATGGGTCAATTTCAAACCTCAACAACCAAGGAGGTTTCTTCACAAAACTGAAGTTGACTCAATCTCTGGAAGACGAAAGGTGGTGTTGAAGTGGAGACCTCCAAGGACAATGTCAAAGATTCCGTTGAGGGAAATGCCACAGGATTTCGCACCTAAATTTAATTGGTGGTATTACGATTGGAGGACGGGTAAAGCAGTGATTGTGCTTAACCGAGAGAGAAAGATGGAGACGATCAGGGTATTCGACCCAATGTGGCTTACTAACTTGACAGCAGATGATGTTTATACCTTATACAAGTGGCCACTGTTCCATGATACACAAGACATTGTACAAGCTCTCCAGTTCTAACACGTTGTAAGACTCTGTTTTGCATTTGAGATTCATGCTGGAGTCACCAAAGAGGAGAAGTACAAGAAGTTTTAACAGAATGTGAAGAGTGTTAGACAATAGAGTAAACTAGGTCCAAGGGGGAGTTTGTTGATATATGATGTTCCTAGTTTACTGTACTTAAATGTTTATGTCTTTCATTTCTTACACATATGTAATGCAAGAACTTAATGTAATGTGATATATATGTTTGGATGTTCATTTACTATTGATTGTATCATATTCTTATAACATGTATTATTACAAATATAAATGAACATTATATATAGTTTTGGGGTTGTTGTGCATAGTTCTTAGTCAAAAATGATTCAGAAATGTGGTCAAGTTAGTCTTGAGGTTATTCATGCTAATGGACCATGCTTATGGACCAGACGCACGAATGGACCGTACTTATGGACCAGTCGCACAACTGAAACAGGTGACTGGATCAGTCGCACGACTAAGTCATAAGACTGGCTCAGTCGCACGACTGAACCATTCATGGAGTTCAGTCGTGTGTATGAATCAATCACATGACTCAGTCGCACGACTGAACCATGCAAATGGCTCAGTCGTACGACTATACACTGAAACCTATAAATACCACATAATTCGTGAAAAAACGTAACACTTCGATTATTATCATACCCTAGCCGTCCAGAGCGTCCAAGTTCGTCCATCCAACTTCAAAGTTCGCTCCTGATCGATTTCTACTCATTCTTAACGTTTGTTTAATCGTTAGATCGATCACGTATTCATTCTCACTTATTGGATTGCCAATAAAATAGAATTACTCGCTATTTGATTTGGTTTCACATTGAATCAGTTAGTACTCCGTAAGTACACTGTCCTAACAATTTATCTATCTTTCAACATAACATCAAAATTCCTTAGACCATCCTATAAGGAGTTATGTCCTTAGAAATCCAAAGAAAATGATCCTTCTTGGACTGAAAGGAAGTTATGATAGTGTGAATTAGAGCAACTTCACATATATATTTCTCTGTTGTATATGAATCACCTGTTTCGGGAGATGGAAGAAATGAAGGAACATCAAAAGATCGGGTTCATGATCCAGTGACCAACATAACGCTTCAAAAATGAAGTGGCAATGCCAACAGCTGTATTTTGACCAATAGAGAACCAATAATACTCTAGAACATTTTGATATAAAATATAGAAGTTGAACTAGTGGTTTGAAAGATCAAAATGACAAGTACAGACAGCAATTCACCAATTCGGACATCGATAAATATATATCTTAGGATTAAGAACGATGTGATTAAATATCTGATCAATTATATGATCGGTACAAAACTCTTAAACTTCTATGTATGTTTTGAGATTTAAATATTATGGATACATGCTGTTCTTAATTCTATTGCCAAAAGAAAAAAGAAAATAACACTAAGCTAAAGAAAAGGATGAACAAAAGACCAATTGTAAAAAAAGGCAATAAATTTTTCTAGGGTTTTCTCTTGTGAATAAGATGAAAAGAAATAACGGGTAAATGATAGGGAAAATTCATTATTTTAACAACTAGCATAGATTTTAAATTCAAAAACTCAAAGGTTAACGCAGAGCTATCTTTATGATCATCAAGCTATACTCTGGGCCATAGTCACATCAATAACTATCGTATTGAAATGCATGATGGAAACATTTTAAAAAGCATGTAAACAAACAAGCTAAGTCGGGTAGGCCCGTAAATACTCCATAACCCCTTTTTACTAGAAGCTATGACATGAGTAGTACGATGTCCTAGTAAGTGTAAGAAACAAGTTAATGAAGCTAGATCCTGTAATCAAAGTACCACATAGTTCATGAGCATTTGGAAATAATGACCCAAAAAGGATTTTTACAAGTCAACATGTTAGGAAAAAAACATACCGAGACATCTCCTATGATTAGTGAAGGACCTAGATTGTCTTCATGTGAAGACATGGGCTTTTTATCACCAAAAACTTGACCAATCCTATGCGTAAGAAAGGTAAATGGCGGATATCTAGGCATATCAACACTCTCTTTGTTGAAGCTAGCTATGAGCGGGAAAACTCCATTGTAAATAGATGGCTTAGGCATCCCAGTTGATGATCTCGTCACTCACACTCACCTTATACCTATGACCTTTTTACATTCATTATATCCTTTAAAGATCAAATCATTGGTCTCATGTCCAAGGCTAATTGTAGGAGGATCCCTCATGAGGTGAGACTAACGATTAATGCATCTTATAGATCAATCAAGAATACAATAACCCTGGAATGTTGGACGCTTCATTAGACCATTATTTGTTGTCTCAGCACTTCAAATGAAAGCTTAGTGTATGAACGCTCCTTGTAGGACGATGTAAAGAACGTTTTTTATGTTAATCACAATAAAGATATAAGAATTTAAGTAGAAATTGAATATGAGGTTAAAGAATAAAAGTTAGGATTTGGTTTTCGAGTAAATACAATATCTCAATATGATACCCAACAAATACCTCATATTAAGTTAGGATAAATTTAAGCAAAAAACAACTAGAACGCAAATCATAGAATGCCCAAAACTTTGTTATATCGAAAAGGTTTGAGACCTATCCATCAAACACTTTAAATTTTATCATGATAAGTTCCTCAAAGATACAAAAAACAGTGTGTGTAAATAATATGTTTTGTAGAAACTACATGTGCAATGTGCCATTATTTTAAAAAACTAGAGAGTTTTTTAAATTTGTAACATGTTTTAAATTATTTCAAGATTTATTCATCTTTATTTTAATTTTTTTGAGCTATCCTTCATTCAATGTTGACTTCACCCTGCCAAACCTAGACTCTAAATATTTATCAATACGAAACGAACATCGAAAAACTATTATCTCCTTAACTCAAGTCATCTGGAAACACATGACCAACGCTAAGCCCAAAATTAAAAATTTGTTGTTCTTAAATTATTAAAAGAACAAAATAGATATGAGAATTAACTTAGATGTTAGTGACATTTTATAGTAGACTTTAACTCGACTATATCAAATTCAAAGTGAACAAAAGGACAAGGCTATGGTATTCATGGTGTTTTTGTACACCGAAGGAAAAGGAAAATAAAATATTACAAGAAATGACATGTGTAATATTAAATACACCTACTCACACATAAAAAACTCTTACCCAACAACTTTTCAGTGGTCCCTCTCAGAAATAGACAATGAGTCGATTCAAGGACATATACATATGAATTTGTAATTTAATTGGTTAATAGCTTACATTTTTATCCAGCTAGGTTGTGCAATCTTTTCTAAATCTAACCATAAAAGTTAGGCAAGAATATCGACATTTGATATGAGCGTATTTATTTGTTCAAAAGTAAAAGATTCATATATTGTAATTTACGACAGGATTTGTATATCTACACTATCATGAATCATCCTCCTCTTACTTTATTATCCCCACTTCCAAAACTAGAGCCTAATACCATTGTCATAACCATATGTACCCACTCTCGTCCGCTCCATTAGATTTCTAAACATTCCCGGCACAAAGCCAATCCTACTAGCAATCTCCATATCCATTAGACTTATCATCTTTTTCGCCATCCCTGTAGAGGTCTCTAAACAAGCTTGGTGCTTTTTCGCGGTCTTCATGGCCACTGTCGTGGGGTTGATCCTGGGCCTTACCTATAAGTGTGTGGGCCTTTGTATGTTTTACCATATGATGTTGCTAGTAAGAGTAGCATACGCATTATTAAAGGCGGTGTTTGCTTAACACCATGATGGTTAAACACCGAAAGGGTCGCACACTCACAGGTCTTTAGGATAAGTCCCATGATAGTGGTCAGGAAGATCGCAAAAAGGTATCGTCCTGTTATCATTATGTAAATGATCTCATATGAATCAAAATTAAATCTCTTACTCAATCTCTCTCTCTCTCTCTCAATCTCTCTTTCTCCCCCCCCCCTCTCTTTTACACTTGCCTGAAATTATCATACAAGGATGAAATTATTAATAAAAACTACCTCATGCTTGATAATTTCACATTTTCATGAAAATTTATTCTCCACGTGATTAAATCTACCACTTGTATTATAATTTCACCATTAACGTTTCTTCCTGTATAATTATTTTGTACACTTGGCACGAAAAAACCACATTGTACGGTAACCTTCTCTATATATCTGTAATAGACATACATAAGTATATACATATAGGTGTATATATAATGTGTGTGTATATATATATATATATATATATATATGTATATATGTATATATATGTGTGTATATATAGACACACACACACACACACACACATATATATATATGTATATGTATATGTATATGTATATGTATATGTATATGTATATGTATATGTATATGTATATGTATATGTATATGTATATGTATATATATATATAGAGAGAGAGAGAGAGAGAGAAAGTTTAGTATACAAAGTGTTTTCTAGTACAGAGTGTACAAAGTGGACAAGTGAAATATCATGCAAGAGGGACAAAGCTAGGGGAAGAATGATCACGCATGAAAATTGAATAATTACGTAAAAACTTCATGCACTTTGCATGAAAAACCTACTATGTAACGTAACCACCACCTATATATATTATAGTATATTATAGGATGCTATATGATCTTTGTTTTAAATAAAGCATAGAGACCAATAAATAAAATATCATGTGTGTTTGATGATTACTATTACTAATGGTAAATTAGAAAAAATTATATAGGAATATGTTATCGTAGTTCCTACTTATAATCTTGTGATTGATATTACTTTTATGTCTTCTTATAACAAATTAATTAATATGATAAAATTTTATTTTATGTTCTCATCTTCCACGTTTCTATACAAAAAAAATATATATTAATTGAATGTTTACCGTGTTCAATAATCTAACATGGATTAATATATCTTACAAGGTTGCATTATAAAAGGTATTGTTTCTTTTTTAGTTGTAAACAATTTTACAATTGTTTTCATAGTACAGTAATATATAAAAGTCAATGATTTTTCATATTAAAAATGAAATTATACGAATTAACCAACATAATTCACCGTACGAAAAATAGTAATGTGTTAAAAATTGCATTATTAAAAGTTGCATCATGTATAAGCAGCACTCTATAAAGTATGTAAAGTGACAACGCTTGAAATTTCACTATGTATTCATACCAGTATATTAAGTATGTAACTAGCATTGTGTAAAATGTCACAATGTAATCCTAGCATCATATAAACTATGTAAGTCCAACTATTTCAACTGTAAACTTTATAAAGAAGTACAATTTCTTTTCAAAATACAAAAGCAATAATATTCTCGTATTAAAGATAAAGAATATATGTTCTTATGGTATATCCATTTTTTATATGTATGTAAAAGTTACGTTTGTTTCAAAAAGTAAGTCAAATTAATATTTAATGACAATAGTAAAAAATAATTGCCTCCCTTTATTTATATAACATTTTTTTTGAATGCAAACATATTCTACTACTAATCCTTCATTACTCCATATTACACAATTGTCTCATTTTAAACTCAGAACCTCTCCTATAAAAGTAAAAGTCTCTATCAAGTGAGCTAAACGCACATTAGTCTTTATTTATATAACTAACATGACATATTACTTATTAAATATATGACAAATAAGTTGACATTATTAATAACCTTTTATCTAATTAATCAACAAATCAGATTAGATATCACAATGTTTAGATAGTATATTATCGAAACATAAAAATACAAACAAAAGATAAAGGATTAAAAATTATGGTAAGTGTAAAAGGAAGTTTAAAGTAATATAGAGCTACGACAAGTCGATTCCGACGTACACTTGAAATGAACAAGATGTAAGACTCATAAATTAAAATCAGAAAATGCATTGTAAAGGAGGATCTTGTTTTTCCTATACAAATTGTTATATATGTCAGCATGATTAAAAATGTATACTATAAGATCGAGGATACTTTTGTTTTTAAATTTACGACAATATTATTATATTTTAAGAAAATAAAACCTCTCTGAAATACATTAAAATGGATGCGTGCAACGACGTGTCTACAATCCTAACCACTCATATTAAGGTCTATAAGAGATTTTATAATTAACGCTAATAGAGATTTTATGAATTCACTGTCTAGATCTTTATATTTTATGAGAAAATGTAAAACATTTTAATCTAATTCTTTAGTATATTGGTTGGCTCATGTTACATACATACATGCATGCATGCATACATACATACATACACACACACACATACACGCATACATACATACACACATACATACATACGTACGTACGTACGTATACACACATACATACACACGTACATACATACACGCACACATACATACATTCATTCATACATACATTCATACATTAGTTAATGCTGGCGAAGAAAGAATACTAGTGATGTATGGTGAGTATTATGTTGGGTATTTGTGTACAAGTGTTGACGTTCAAGTGGACAATCAATGCGAATGAAGAAAGAATACAACTATTGATGTCTATGCAGACTATCAATAACAGGTATAGAAATGAGGATGAAGATAAGATGAATGTGGATGAGAAAAAACAATAAGTATGCAAATGCGAAGAAAGTAAATGTAGCTAATCAGAAGAAGTTCAAGGGCAAATGCGGACAAGGCATTGGTCATCCGTATTAGTTAATGTGGATAAACAAATAATAATGCAGATCAACAAAGTAAAGATATGTGGACAAGAAGTGTTCATCCGCATTAGCAAATGCATATGAAAATTAACAAATGTGGGTGAAGTCAAAAGTGAAATGTTGATGGCATTATTCTTTAAACCACCTTCTCTTGATGTAGAAAAATCCCCTTTATTTGAGGGTAATACAGAATATGTCTTTTTGACTGCGGCATAGCTATCCCGTAGTTTTCCTTTTCATAAGAGAAAGGTCTTACCCTATCGTCGAAAGTGAATAGAGAGAACAAGTCCAACCCCCCATGGTGGGATGACGAGGCAGGAAGTTAGAGATGCCGCAAGGCTTCATATAGGTGTGATCTAGGATTGCTAAGATTATCTGGGGGTTCGCCGCGGTTCATTGCTGTGCTTACACACTAGGCTACCCTTTTCCAAAAGCTCCGCGGGACCACCTACCACTAGTCTTCGGGGCCCAATTGAACGCTCGAGTATAGATTCCCTATGCTTATCGGCCGGGGCCGGCCGGCCCGTAGATCTAGATCCATCCATAGACCTGACCTGATATCGTTTGTCCAAAAAGAAAAAGTAGGTTTTTAGTAGTAGTTCATGAAAGAACTGCCTAAGCATACTTTTTCGGATCCAAACATCTTTGTTCTTTCTAAGTCTCCGTCTTTCATAGAAGAACACAACTGTTGCAAAAACGATCCGGTTCGATAGGAAGCTTTTGAAAACGCAGTGTACCCATGTAAATAAGTGGTCTTCGATCATAAACTATCTCTCCCTCTCTTCGAGTAAGGATTTGCTGCTTTCTTACTTATTCCTAAACCTCTTCCTGCTCTTTGTCACCCCATAGTCTAGTGGTTAGGACACCTCTCTTTCAAGGAGGCAGCGGCTGATGTTGCGATTCTGTTTCGACTTCGAGTAAAGTAGCTAATTGAAGACATGGCATAGCCAAAAGCACCAAAGCGCAGGTAAAATTTCCTCCAACTTTGGAATTCATTGGATTGTACTTTTTGACTTATGTAATCTAATTTTAGTAGCATTAGTCATCATATTTTAGTAATAGTAGAGGCCATGTGTTAGGCCTATAAATAGAAAGTTAGCATTCTTATTTTGTCACTATGAAACCTTAATATCCAACATTGTAGTTTGCGCAAACAATAACAATATACAAAGAGCATTATATCAATGTCATTAATCTGTTCATCTTATTATTGATTACCGATTATTAATTCTTGATTGTTGTAAATCCACTATAATGATTCAATAAACTCAGTCAACATATTCAAATAATCAAATTCACACCCACTCAATTGGTATTAGAGCCTCGACTCTTAATCGAGGCTCTTGATATGCAAATCTAAGTTGTTCTACTTCTTAGATTTGTTATCAAACTAATTATACATCAATTCAAAGAAGTTTGCTCATCAATTAACAATGGATTTAACAGATACTATGTTCGATTAAGTATTCATACTTGTCGGATCGGGTTTGAACTAGACACGACTTTTCTGATTGATTAACAGTTAACAAATACGGAATTTGAGTTAACTACTTACTAACAAATACAAACACTTTGTGTAAATAATAACACAAGAAATGTCACACCGCCGCTAGAAGCGGGAACACGAGTAAGAGACAGACAAGATTTTCATAACACATTGGGGTGTAATTGAATCTCTAAAAGAATTCTCTATTCATGGATCATGACGTCGCTAACAAAAAGAACATGTGTCAAGAACAATCAATACCATAATGCTATTCCATAAATGTACAAATAATCCAAAAGTTCCAAACTAGAACAATTAGTACAAGATCAATCCAAACCAATTACACATCCAATAATAACATTTTGTCCAAAACTATTGTTCCAATATCTAATGCTCTTGTTGGAGCGGTCTCGTCATCCAAGTTTTCATGTGAGTCATGTACAAAATATGTGTGTACGAGAACATAGAAGTTATAGAAACCAAAATAAACTCATGACCAGTCCAAGTCCAAATAATAGGATCATATTTACCCAAGGGTATGCACAGACCACATCAGTCTTAGCTAGCATACCAACAACAAGGGTGAGATGTCAGCCCATAAGTACTAACAATATCTGTCAATGACAGTCCAAAATAAGCACAAATACTCATAAAAGAAATCTAGACTCGATCCTATGAATCAAACTACATATGATAGTCCAATTCAAGTCCACAAAAAATTAACACAACACAGTCTTAAACTACAAGCATACCTTTTCCCCAAGTAAAACATATTAAAAATGATCATAAAACTCACCTCGAGATAGTATATTTCAATTTCCCCAACAATGAAGGCAAGTAACTAAAGATACAATAAAAACAAAAGAATTACTAAAGGTTAAGACAAGGTATATGGGTGTGATCCTTATAGCCCGATCCTTAATGACATCAATGTTATTTAAATAACACATGATTTATTTAATAGTACAAGTCGAGCATTACATTTAAACTCCAAGTCTCACCCCATTTACGGTTTTAGTTATCATCATATATTAAGTCATTAACGTCGTTCATGTACATCTATTAGACCAATTTCAGTGAGTTATAAATATTAATTGCTCATCTTTTATAAAGTCTTATAATTACTTATTTGATTAAACTCTCACCTTTATTCGATTACATAATACCAATTTTTAGTATTTAAGATTACAAAAATATTTCAGCTTATAGAGCTGATCGCGTACCAATCTTGTGTAGACTGTTTGGAGGTTTAAACGGTAACGATAACTCGCGTAATAGGCACCATTTGAAAGATAAGAAATTAAAATAAGCTATGGAAAAAATCACCTTAAATTGATAAAGTATAAGGAAGATATGACTCAACGAACATAGCCCAACAATTCGTCTGAAACTATCAGTTTTGACCTTTAATTTTGTTGGTCGCTTTTGAAGGACCAAACGATGTCAAAAGACGCGAGACTATTTGGTTTAGTTAGAGGACATACTGAAGGTGCTTTTAGATGAAAATTTTGACCCATTTGGACTTAGTACTGTGACATTCGGTAATTTTTCATTACCAAACTCCGTTAGTTTTGTTAGATCTTGCATACACATGTCGTGTGTACACACTAGTTGTTGTTGAATGTTGATGACCTAATAATAATTAAATATGGTTAAAAAATAATAAAATAATTAATAATTTCAATTTTTATGTGGTTATGTAAATTGTGAATGTTAAGTACGATTTATAGATTTCGCGTTATAATGTGACTACATGTAATATATGATTTCATGTGTGGTGTTTACTAGTCGAACCCTATGATTATTGTTAGCTATTAATGATTCATGTTTTATGTGATTAACAATATAAAAGAAATATATAAATTGCTAGTTTTACAATTTATAAAACAAAAGGGGAAAATTGGAACATTCTTACCATTTATAAACCAAAATCAAACCCTAGTGTAACACCCGTAATTTTCATAAAGAAATAAAAGAATGAGAAAGAAAGAGAAAGAAAAAGAGAAAGAAATAAAGGTCATCACAAGTGAAGGGGACCAAAGTGTAAAATAGTACAAAAAGTCAAATAACATAATATATATGGGTATGGTCACCCATATCAACTTTTCACCTGCTTTCTTTCGAACAAAAAAAAGAGAGAAAGAACAGAAACTCTCGGACTTTGAAGGAGAACAAGAAGAAAACCGGTTTCAAGGTAAAAATTAGTGCTTTTATGTTGATCTTAGTCAACATATGCCTCGGTTAAATGCTTATGTGTGTTCATGTGTGTTCGAGAGTGTGTTTTAGACACATTTAGGCGTCCGGATCTTTAGAAAAAGCCCAAGTTGAGGAGTTTGAACTTGGAAGCAGCAAAGGTGAGTTTCTAGACCCCCTTTTTACATGTTTTCAAATGACTTTAGGGCTGGAAAATACATGTAAAATGTTTTTACACTTATTATGAA
>BJCO01470991.1:0-10953 GCA_018326465.1 Flaveria floridana | reverse complement strand
TAATTAGTTACACAATAACCTTACACTTACTAATATTTGCATAAAATTTTATATTATCTACCCATACACCAAAAAAACTTAATATGTTTTAAGATTTCAGCTCTATATTTTAATCTATCATATTAAAAAACGTTTCGAGACTACAACTTAATCTGTTTTTATTTTTAAATATTTTGGTGTAAACTTTTTGCTGAAACGATCTGTATTTTGTGAGGTACAATAAGTTAATGCGTATATACAAGTCGTCATGCAGAACTCATTTATCTTTTGTTTAAAATTTTAGCTTAGAAAAAAACATAATAAACTTTTATAAATCTACTACAAGAATAATAAAATATTAAATGCACGTGTCAAATGTAAAATGTCGTACCGCTGCATTGGGCGGGCACCCTTCTAGTATAGTAATACGGGTGTTTGTTCCTTACAAATATGATATAGGTTTAAATACTTACAAATACAGGATTAAGTGAAAATTAGAAGGAAAAAAACTGTTGCTTTAAAAGAGGGATTAGGTAATAGACTCAACTAAAGTGTAGTTTTATTAATCGGGTCAGGTTGTGTTGACCCATGGTCCCATACAAGCAATTTTTGTCTATTTTTCCAATTTTGTTGTAACATGATTACATCAATTCACTTTTTTTTTATATATAATGATACGTGATATAAACCAACCCGTTAAAAATAAATCACAATTCAAATTAATCGGTTCATTCTGAATTAATTCATTGTCGAGACCTCTTGTGTTAATGCTTTTAGTACGATTCATCATGCGTGATCCCATGTTTAGACAAGTAGTCGTAAGATACTACGCCTCACTCAACTCAAAAGACTTGCTCTCTTCGTATTCATATGAAATTTTCTTTTCGCACAGGCCCTTACAGAACTTGGTCATTATACCGGTCTAAATATCCTTTAGACGGAGTTGGTTAGGTCACGCCCATATCCGACCGGGTCATTGCACGTTTCTTTCGGACTCGTATCTGATTATGGGCTTCTAACCTTTCATCTAAATTAGCATCCAGTAGAGAAGGGTATTATATCACATCATGATGTTAACATATGAAAATACAAATGCAACAAAACATTGCATTTAAACACAGTTCCAAGTTCATTCTGAAAGCTAAATAAACAACCTTAAGGATCAACCAACCTGCTAAATCTTTTTAAGCCGTTGAAAGAACATAGCGATCGTAGATCTCATGCGGTTGCATTTCATCACAACCATGGGGTTCCGCCGGTAGCCTGGACCCACCAAAACAGAAGTACTGATTCACCGACTTCCTGCTGTGCACAACACCTTGTTCTTTAGTCGAAAAACTGGCAACACCATCGTCAAACATGGTGTTTGAGCCCGACCCGCTTGCAATATCAACACCTGTATGTGAATTGTGTGAAGATACAGATGATCTCGAGAATGAACTGGAACGTGACCGCCTGTTCACATGTGGCATCGCTTGCATAACTCCATTCACGAATCCCGAAGCGAGTTTCTTATTAGCAATTGGGCTAGGAAGATTACTCCTAGCAGCGAGTGTTCTTTTGTTGTTTGGAGGTGACATGGGCTTAGAGTACCTCTGTCTCAGAGAACCCGGGAATTCGGTCTTGACCGTTGTCGGAACGGAGCTCGAGTCTCTTGTTTTTCTCATTTTTGGCCACCGAAGGAACCGTTTTATACCTTTATGTTTCTTCTTGTTGGAACTCTTGTTTTCTATACTAGGACTCGGGCTCCTGCGTGTGTCTGCAGCATTCATCGTCGAGGTTGGTGTACTGGGAGAATTCTCCACTCCAGAGTACAAGAATATTTCAGAATCCGAAACACTAAATGTTGTTCCCGGGCTTCCACCCGCACTCCCTTTTCTCAAATGATTAGCAAGTACTTTTCTAGCAGAATAATAATCTTCATTGCTAAAGACTGCGCCAGCTGAAACGAGTTGCCTCATGAGGATCTTTGATGAAGATGAAACGGGCCGTTGTTTAAGAAGATCAAGCGGGGTCATACCATCATTATCACGTTTGTTAACGTTGATTGAACGAACGGTCATGATCAATTCCACCAGATCACTGTCAATATTCCCATGAATGGCTAGATGAAGAGGTGTTCTTCCTTCATTGTTTGTAGTGTTTATGATATCTTCAATGTTGAATGATTTTGAGCAGATTAGTTGTTTCATGAGAACGATCTGGCGGTCGAGTCTTCTGAATGTTGGTGTTTGGAAACCGGTGATGGCTGTGTGTAAAAACGTCTCTCCTGCATTGTTTTTGGAATGTACAGAAGAAGGCGACGTTTTGACCAAAAAGTCAACCACGGAGATTTGGCCTCTGCAAGCTGCTATATGTAGAGGTGTATTGCCTTGTTTGTCTGTGGAGTTTATCATTTCATATGCAGAAACTAGATACTGGACCACCTGCATTTTATAAAAAAAGATCCATTATTTGTGTCTTCAATTGTGAAATCTTCCCAATTTTCAAGCTTTTATGTATAAAGTCGCGTGAAAGATGAAACTTTGGTCTACCTTATATAAGGTTTTAGAAAGTTTTATGCATTAAAGAAACACTCTGAGCGACTTTCAACCGTTTTGAGTTGTTTTCTTCTCAACTACTTTATGTTTTGCCCGTTTGACTTGTAAGAAATAAAACATAACCCAAATCGACCCATTCATATATCATAAGAAAACGGGTCAAAACTCAAAACTCACACCTATTAGCATTTCTACAGAATACATATAATGTACATTAAACAGTTAAACTAAAAGAAAATTAACCATAAGTTCAATAAAAAAGGGGAAAACGCACCTCCAGTTGCCCTCGGCCAGCTGCAGTGTGCAAGACAGTTGACCCCTGAATATCTCTACAAGCCAGAACCCTATCATCACAACAATCACCAAGCATCTCCTTCAAAATACTCAAATTACCACCTCTTGCCAACGCATGAACCGCTCTGTTCTTCATTTCCTGCTTATAAGCAGACGGAATTCCCCCAATATTTTCTTCAAATCCTCCACCATTAGCACACATAAACCTGGGAGACATTGCAAGATCATAAATCAACCTAAACACCTCAGTGTTCTTACTCCTCGCAGCAGCGTACAATATATCAGTCACACCATATTCCCCTTCACCAAAAACCAAAAGCGGGTCCTTGTGTAGCAACTCTTGAACGAACGGGAAGTCACCAGCTGAGGCTGCAGTGTACAGAAGCCATCCTCCATAACCAGAGCCGATTAGTGAATTTTTCCCCTTTTTCGCATCACCTTCGTGCAAGAGTTTTTTGGCGACTAAAGAACGATTCTTGGCCACATCATCAAACTGTTCTTCATCATCCCAAACCACCTCAAGGCGGCGTATGCGCCTAAGGGATGACAGTTTGATCAAGTGGTTACTGTCTAGGCGAAGAAGCTCACGCACCAAATCATAGTGGCCATTGGCGGCTGCCCAATCAATCGGGGAGGCGTACCACCACTGGTCTCCGGTGCTCTCCCACCGCAAAGGGAAATAAGTAGGCGGCATTGAATGAATCAGTAGAATTCAACTGAAAAGGTAGCACAAACTTAAATTCAGACAACTATACTTATACAAATTGTGTCTTTTTCTTTGCAGGGATTCAACCACATAAATACAAGTTCACAAATTGCACGAACAAGAAGATATAACAAACAAACATACCCAGTAAGATCCCGCTCCTGCACCCACAGAGACACACGACCCGAAAAGAACAAGAAGAAATGAAGAAGCTAAACATTCAGTCTTGTAAAAAGTGATGATTTTTATAACATACTGCCTCTTAAAATAATCAAATATGTCAAACACATGACTACATGAGACCATTAAAGAACTATAAAACGCACATACAAATTAATACAGACCCTACAGAGTTAAATCGCCATTAATGAAGAAAGAACAGACAGCATGTGAGGATAAACAGAGAGAGAATTATGCCCATTTGAAGACATAATGACAACTAATAAAGGTAACCCCATTTCATAATTACAAACAGTCGAAACAAATCAAAAAGTAACATACCCAAATCAATGATGAACAGAAGAATCACATGACAAAGATTTAAAACACCGATTAAACTTTAAAGATTATGCTAATTACGACAGAGAATCAAACAATAAAGAAATAGTAATCACGAGTCTTGCAAAAGTGAAACCCAGAAAGGGAAATGAATCAACGATGCCCTACATACCAAAGCTCGAAAAGTTCTTCAATGGAGGTTAAGAGTTAAAAGTTACAAGATCAAATTGTGATACTAAAGATAAAAGCTTGTGACTGACTGACTGCATGTATGTCGATGATAGAACAACAATGGAAGATTCAATTGTTGAGATGTGTAAAAGATGAATGATTAAAGATGAAATTACCTGTGAAAATAGGTGCAGATGAAGTTGTCGACGAAAAGCTGAGAGATGCGAGCTTCTATGGTTTTTGTATTTGTTATTGGGGTCTGTCGTTATCGTCGAATTGGGTTCATTTTTGGAATCTTGATTGTTATTTGTTTCTTTAAATAAACTTACAGTCATGTATCTTTTATGATGCCTTTTTTTTTCTGATGTTTGTTATTTATTTTATCATGAATGGTTTTAATTTTTGAATATTGTTTGTAAGGATACAATTAATGAGATGGTGTATAGAATTATTTATATATGATGTAATATGTATTCAAGTCCGCTCAAATAAGGGAAAGGAAAATGTGGGGCTTTATTTAATATTATGTTATAAAGTCTTCAACAAACTTATGAGCTTTTGTAGCTTATTTCTCATATAAATATAAATTTTGAAAGCTTTTTTAAATTTGAAGTAATGAACAAAATTAACATATATATTTAAAGAGCAGATAGAATGAGCAGTTGGTTTTGTGATTTTCTGATTTTGGTTACACGTCTTTTATCTTTTGTTTTTTACCCCCTCTACCTGTTTATAGGGGAATGTCCTCATTTTCTCAGGTGTGTGATGATTGTCTCCGCCGCTGATGTCATCACCCTTCCAACTTCCACGGTCGTACGGCGTGATGGTTCCGATCGGTGGAGGCGGCAGTATTTTGGCATGGTGGAGGTGGTTCCGTTTAGGGCGGTTGTTTTCGTCGTGTTTGTTCTCCGAGAGAACCCCTTCGTGAAGGTTGTCGGCTGGTGTAGTCGGTGCGTTCTTGGTGGCCTGTTTCCAGTAACATCTACATCCCTCTCTGTACTCTTCAGCTACTCACCGCCACCATTGCTGCCGAAGATGCCTACGGTCATCTATGCTTTGTTTTCCAAGCCCTAGGCGGCGATGGACGGCCGGCGGTGGTGTGGGTGCGGCCGATGTCTCCATTGATGTCGGAGCTGCCTACGGTCATCTCTGCTCTATTTTCCCAAACCCTATGCGGCGATGGTTGGTCGGCCGATGTCGATTCTCGGCCCACGCTGTCGTTGTACTTGCTATTTTTCTAATCATTCCCGATGCCCTGCATGCACACTAGTTATCGCTCTGTAGGTGACAATAATCCATATGTAATCGGTGATTCTGTTCTGGTTCTTCATCTAGGGTTTTTGTTTTTTGATTCTTACAGACCTCTAATGTTTGATGTTGATTTGGGTTTTCCATGTGTTTATGAATCTGCCTGATGTTTGTGGTTTTGATTCGTTAGATCACACGTTGTTGCTTTATTTTAGGTTATTTGTTGATTGTGACGATCTAACCAAAAAGATGTTGTTGTCCTGGCGTGGCAACCATTGGTAGATGGTCTGCAGCTAGAGGCAGTGACCAGGTCTGAGCCAAAGCTATGTTGTCGTTATGATGTATCGTGTTGCCTTCAATTTGTGAGATTGCTTATTATTAGCTATGTCAGGATGTTCGTTGGCAATGATGGTCTAACCAAAAACATGTTGTTGTCCTGGCGTGCTAGCCATGTGTAAATGGTTTGCAGTCTGAGACCGTAAGTTGGTCTAAGCCAAAGCAGTATTATGTTGTCCACTTATATAAACCTACATGTGTTAAAAAGCTGATGAATGAGTAGTTGGTTTTGTGGTTTGGTCTGATTTTTCTGGTTTGAGTATATAATATGATGGCTGTGATAATTTTGAGAAAAAAAATTGTTGTCTTGGCGTGGCAACCACGTTTGGTTTGCAGCCACAACGAGAAGCAGGATCTGAGCAAAGGGTTGAAACTAGGGTTGTACCGGTGATTATCGGTTTTAAAATACTTGCACAACGCGTGAGGTGGAATTCAACTAGTTTTATTTATACATAACATTTATAAGTTTTTATTCACATTGAAGAGTGAGGACGCAAGAAAGTGATCAAGGGGTCTAAAGAGCTTGTTTCATTCCACTTCTTAAGCCACCTTTGTACGTATTACATCGTATGTAGTTTGAAAAATCAAATGCTCAGCAATGCTAAATTTATAACTTAAAGATAAATATTATGTGTGTTTCCATAAGGACATTCTACACAAAATCAAATTTAAATAGATACCACTTTGAAAGTGTATAAAAGATAATCACATATAGTGTGACTGTGTGAGAAAAAACGATGAATGTTTAAAGATTTATTATTTATCACATTTAAAGCAATAAATATAAGTGTTTATGTCTTGTTTGTCACATTTCAAAGAATTAGTATAACTATGTTTTAATTATAATCACTCTAATAATATTCATTAAACATCATATATATACGCACATAAACATACTATATTAAAATACATTTAAGAAGGACGAGCTTGTCTTTTTATAAAATTTATAAAAGTTTAAGAGAAAAGTTATTTTCTATAAATTGAACTAACTTAATTACCTTTTACATACATGTCAATAAATAAACTTCTTTCATGATCTTTAAATGGATACAACCTTTTCATACATTTATATTTTCAAAAAAGTCCCACCACACAAACGATTTTTTTTTATTCTATTTAATTTTAAGTATGGTATTGCTATAAGCCTATTTTCAAAAAAGTCCCACCACACAAACGATTTTTTTTTATTCTATTTAATTTTAAGTATGGTATTGCTATAAGCCTATTTTCAAAAAAGTCCCACCACACAAACGATTTTTTTTTATTCTATTTAATTTTAAGTATGGTATTGCTATAAGCCTATTTTCAAAAAAGTCCCACCACACAAACGATTTTTTTTTATTCTATTTAATTTTAAGTATGGTATTGCTATAAGCCTATTTTCAAAAAAGTCCCACCACACAAACGATTTTTTTTTATTCTATTTAATTTTAAGTATGGTATTGCTATAAGCCTATTTTCAAAAAAGTCCCACCACACAAACGATTTTTTTTTATTCTATTTAATTTTAAGTATGGTATTGCTATAAGCCTATTTTTTTCTAATTTAAACAAAAGTTAAATGTTGTGTTTACTGCGATATCAGGGAGCATTCATCTAGTGTGTGTATGATCATTCATCTGGTGTGTGTATGATTTTATATATTGGAAAATTTAAGAACTATTAAGTAATAAAACATGTAACTTTAGAAAAAAATAATTATTATTATTTTACCATTATAAACCGTCTCGCATATTTTATAGTATTTTTGAACTTATTGAATAATTCTATAACATGTGTTATCCATTAGGAATTAACTTAAAAGAATTGCCTCAAAGAAACACGTATTTTGTCCTTTTCGATATAGTTATCCTGTAACCTTACAAAATATTAACATTTTCCCGTTCAAAAAGGATTCACCATTAAAGTATTATCTAGATTTGCTTCTTGTTTTCTTTTGTTGAGGAAAAATACGTTTTAAAATGCCATATAGTTTATTATTGGCCGGATTCAAGTACACGTACGTGCAATATATTCAATTCTTTTTTCATATACCACACATTGAAGTTTTCATCAAACAAGAATATATTATATATAGGCCGTATATTCCGTTGGGTTGAACAAAAAACTTGTTTTATCAACAAGTATAAATTTTATGCATACAAGTAAGGAAAACTTTGAATTACATTCTAACATAATTATCTACTTATATCTTATACTAGGTCTTTAATGAAATATGATTGTTTAAGAGATATTTGATTTGTTTTTAATTTCTCGTAGTAATATTTATATCAAGTTGGTGTTAGTTACTCTTTAGGTTATTTATTGTACCTTCTATGTCCTCTTCTTTTCCCTTTCCAATACTAATATCTGTGTTTTGTTACTTATATTTTTATACTAAAACAAGTGGTTTTTGAGAAAAGAGTCTCATTGATAGTGGTCTCTTCGTCTCAAGAGATTAAGGTAACATTTGTTTTCTTCTTATACATTCACCTACCCTACTTTATAAAAGATATAATCCAAGGTATGTTAGCATTTATTATTCCAAAAGTATCAAAAATTTCATTTCTTTCTCCTAACCATTCTCCTTTATACGAAAACCTCCTCATTTCAAAATATCCTCTTTGCAAGTTTATGATGGAGCTACAATGCGTGTGTCAATATCGAGATATACCTTTTACGATGGTTCGTAATATACTTCAAGATGGACAACGGTGATTCACAATACAATTTGCAATATGAGGTAAGTTGGTTTGATAATACCAAAGAGGAATCTACAATTGTCTTTTGTTTTGTCCATAGTCTTGGATGTGGAGGAAATGGAGATGAATAGATGGATTGGACGAATGAACTTGCTTATAGTTATACGAGAAAATTACTCCAATAGGATCGATACTAAAGAGTTTTATAAGTATTTGTTGTTTTGAATAACATTCGAATTTGAAGGTTTTCAAGAATAGCAAGTGGAAGAAGTTTTGTAAGAATGCTATATAGTCTCAAAACTTCTTCCACTTCTTAACGATGTTTTTTCCTAACATAATTATTCGTTACTTTTTTATTTTCTTTTATAACAACTAAATTAGATAGTCTTTTAGTCTACTATTAAATATACACTCATATTTATCGTGAGATTAAAACACTCAATCGATTAACAAGCAACGCCTTTAATGATTAAATGACAGGAAATTACCATCACCTTGTATAAATATCATGGTTGTATCATGAAAAAGGAAACTAGGACAAAGAGAAATCTAAGCCTAAAACATTCAGAGTCAGTACATGTATTTAGGTATAGCCGGGCATGAGATTAGTTGAAGAAGTTTCATGGGTTTGGATAGTTATGAGACCATAGGCGGATCTACGTTGAGCCGAGGGGTAGCCTTCACTACCCCTCAACTTTTTACGGGTAGTGTAAAGAAAAAAAAGATTACCTTTTATGTAAATAAAAAGTTAAAATTACGATTTTACGTTACCCCTGAGAAAATATTACGTTACTTCTTAATTTTTTTTTAAATTCAACACTTCATAGAAAATTTTAAAGTTTATAAAAAATAATTCTATAGGTTATAAAAAACATTACATTTTATAAAAACATAAATAACTAATAAGTCCAAAATACCCAATAGTCCAATATAATAATAATTAACAAGCCTAAAACAAAAATACTCCCAAAAAAACATTAAACAACTTAAGAAGCCTAACTAATTAACCCAAATACCCATAACTAAATCAAACTTAAAACTTAAAAAAAAAAAACATTCATCGCCTCATGCCCCCATCGACCCTTTGTCCCTTCCCACATGCCACAGCTAGTCAATCAATATTCACCCACATTGCCGATCACCCCACGTCCCCACCGCCGATCATTCCACGTCCCCACTGCCGACTGTCCGGCTGAACCAAATTGTCGGCTGCTGTGGCAGCCTTTGCCACCGCCCACGGGTGATTTTTCATCAATTTACCGCCCACTTCAAGGTAACATTTTTAATTTTTTTTCTATATTATACTATGAAAATAAGGATTTAGGGTTTATGCTGTTTAATTTCTAATATTTAAGTGTTATTTAAGTGTTATATGTTATAAAAATCAATGGTTATTTATTTCAATTTTTAATATTTAGGGTTTATTCAATTACGTATATGAAGTATGGATATGAAAAATGAATTAGAGATTCAATATTGAAATTATGTATTTGAATTGTGTTATTTTTAAGTGTAATTTGTAATCTTATTGTCTTATTTGTTATAAAATTAGGGATTTGAGAGATGAAATAACAAGTCCTTATTGGTAATTTTAAAAAAAAAATTTAATAGTAGGATATTAGTTCTAATAAAGATGATATTGGGTCAACAACTCATTTGAGTTCAGTTCCTTTGATCCCAAATGAATTTGATTTGAATGATATTCCTTAAAAATTTACGTTACCTCTGAACTTTACTTCTAGATCCGTCAATGTATGAGACTATTGATAAACGAATATATCAATAGATTATATAATTTGAAAATTTTATCACAAATAGAGTTTTTAGAAGTTTGTTTAAAAATATATAGCAAATAGTATACAAATATATCATAAATAATATGTTAAAGTTTTTTGAATAATAATTTATAAAATATATCACAAAAGTATGCAAAATGAAAATTAAGTAAAACACATACCGAATGTTGTACCGTAAATGTTGGTTTGGTAGTGGTACCGGGATTTTGCTGCTTTACCACTTCGATTTTTCCCCTTGTTTTTTTACCTCTAAAACCCAAACGTCACATAATTGTATTATACATTCGTAATACCAAAAATATTCAAAATGTCTTAAAATTGTATAAAAAAACATCTCTAATATTGAACTTGAAATATCAAAGCATTCAAAATATCAGTACTGGGATTTTGCAGTTTTACCACTTTGGTTTTGTCCCTTTATCTTTATCTCTAAAACCAAAACGTCCCACGATTGTATTGTAAATTCGTAATCATGAAACCATAACATTTAAAACGTCTTAGGGGCTGTTTGTTTTGGTGTTAACCCGGCTGACCGGGCTGACCCGCTGACTCGGTCAGCGGTCAGCCCGTTTGATTTCGGCTTCGAGCCCGGCTGACCGGGTCTCCAGTGCTGATCCGGACCTTGAAAAAAAATTTGCTGACCGGCTGACCCGCAAGCCCTCTCGCGACCCGCAGGCAGCCGCAGCACCACCGCCCACCGCCCCA
>BJCO01470985.1:0-11328 GCA_018326465.1 Flaveria floridana | reverse complement strand
GTTTTCAGTTTGGATCTTTCCATAGTTGTTTCAAATCACATAAGAATTCTTTGTTTCATGGTTTCTCCTTCAATTAGTTCGTAAACGTGCATTTGGGCCTTAAATTGGCCTTGTTTATATGTTCGGGACCTTATTGGGCTTATTGGGCTTATTGGGCCCAGAAGGCTAGTTTCGTTCTGCAAGATTTCCTTGGTAAGCCCAAATCAATCCGGACCTTTATTGGGTCCTATAATACATTAAGCTTTCTAATTGGGCTAGATTTCAGAGGTGTTACATGTTGAGACAGGAACTGCTTCAGCACCTAGTACCCTCAGTGAGGCACCAACTAGTGAAGGTGTCTCACAGCCTCTCCTTGGCCAGAGGTCAAGTGCTACACCAAGTAATGAAGACCAAATCTCTCTCCATGCTAAGTCATATAGGTGAATGACTGACAACAGGAAATCGAGTATGGCCTCTAAGGAGATTGAGGAGGATAAAAGGGAGAAGAAGAGGAAGGCATGGGGAGAGAGAACCGGTGAGACCCCAAGCTTCATGGACGCTACAATCAGGGATGCCCCTCTGGCCAAACACTTAGGAGAATGAATTAAGAGCAGCCAGGTTGAACTATTTGGGGTATAGTAACTACAACATAGATGAAGTCATCTTTTTTCACTTGGATGGACTCAATGATCTGACTGCTATTAAAGTGTACAAGGAGAGGAAGGAAGCAATGATTATTCCTGACACAACCAAGAATGTAAAGATTGTTGCATGGAAATATGATGAAGTATTTGATGCATTTTTTATAAAAAGAGTTAATGTTATTTGTGATGTTTATCACTTTTTCTCCAGCATTATTAAGCTGCATGTTCAAGAACAGCCTCTAATTAACTCGCCGAGAGCTAGTCGAGGTGAAAATTTTGTGCAATTATTGAACAGAGGCATAACCAGAATGTGTTCATTTTTGCAAACGTGATGCGACCAAGAAGACAAAGAATATTTTCAGTCTTTGAAAAGAAAAAGAAAAGATGGTGATAAACATGTTGAAGAGGAAAAATTTTTGGATGCGCTTAGCGATAAATACTTCGAGAAGGTAACAAATCCTGGCTTGAAAGTTATTTATGAAACACAAAAGTCTAAACCAATTTTGAGATGGTTTTATAACGCTGATACATTTGAGTTGAAACTAGTTTGAGAGTTAGATGATTGGGATCATGATATGATTTTGTTGTTTGGAGTATTCGAATTGAAACTCTTACATCCAAGCAACATCTCATTTTTTTGATCTAGAAGTTCAACCGAGTAGTACCAGAGATTGCTGAGAATGAAAAAAAGTATTTCTTGTCAATAATCAAAGTTATGGATGCTGCTATGGAGAGAGTATCATTGAGAAAAGCTTTAGCTTATGCAAATATAGTGAAGAAGGATATCAAGTCAACAGAATTCATGTAGATATCAACTAAAGGGGTGCTAAAGATTCATTCCATAGAGTATCCAAAACCTCTTGAATTTTATGCTGACATTGATATTGCAAGTTTATCAAAGGAAACTTTGGAGGTGATGAATCAAATGGAGATCAAAACTAATGAATCAAAACTAGACCAAGGAATTCTAATGAGCAAGTTTAAGACTGCAATTGCTAAAGCCTTGAGAGAACAAAAGATGGACAACGAGAAACCAATATTCAAGATAAAAGAAGAACCAAAAGACTTCTTTGATATTTTAAGTCAAAAGATTGAGGATTGAAGAATTTTGAATACTGAAGATTGAAGAATTTTGAATACTGAAGATTGAAGATTAAAGATTATGAAGACATAATAATGAAGACTGAAGATTTTGAAGACTGGAGACAATCTAATCTTAAGGGGAGTATTGTAGAAGCCTCTTGAAGATTAACATTTAGTTTTTATTAGTCTTTTGTATAGTTTTGTCTTAGTTTAAGGACTTTGTTGGTCCATTGATGATCAAAAACCAGTACAAATGAAGTAATATAAATACAAATCCCACCAAGATACAATCCAAACTATAATCTATGAAAAATATTTCAATGTATAACCATTTTGAAATCACAAAACAATCAAACAAGGCTCAAAGATGATAAACAAATGATTCCAGCCAAATAAACACAATAATCTGAGTAATGGAAGAGTATATTCTGAATTAGGGTTGTGCAAAACTTTCACAAACTAATTACAAGTTACATATTTATAAATAAGCTAGTTTCGCTGATAGTTTCACTGGGTAGCGAAACTGTCCTGACCAACAGCCTAGATTCACCCGGGTGCGAAACTCAGTTTCGCCGGGTGACCTAAGTCAGCTGACTACCAGCAAAAGCAAAACTATAGTTTCGCTGGTAGTTTCGTTGGGTCAGTGAAACTATTACAAAGACTAAAACTAATTACTAATTACATAAAAAGGGTAAACTAACATTAAACATATTACAAATAAACCAAAATAAACAAACTAACTAAGGTGAGTCCAACCTATACTTGATCTTCAATACTCCCCCTAGGTTGGATCTCAGCGGCTTGCTCTTGATTCTCTGTTTAAGCTCCAGCCTGGTCTCCCCCTTGACCTTCATCTTCATCGGCTTTCTATTCTGCTTCTTTTTCAGCTCCACCCTCCTTAATCACATCATCCTCAGCATGTGCACTTGCTTGTGAAAATTGATTGGCTAAGTCCTGCACGTCCATTCTTGTTTCGTCAGCTTGGATCACCTTCTGTGTTAGCTCCCTGACTTCAACCCTTACACCTCTAGCCTTATTGGCCACCCTCATAAAGAGACTGGCCTCAGTTCTGGTGTCAGCTCCGGCTCTTGCCTTGATGTGATTTTCACATAGGATCTTCAAATCTTCATCCCCGAACAAGATGTCACACCCTGAAAATCACAGCGAAAGGTCATGTGACGTGGCGGTAACAAAAGTTGGAGTTATTCCAATGGTCGTGGTCAAACGTGAATATTTAATAAGTTTACTATCATCATATTACAAAATATTCAAACCATTACATTTTTAAATTTTGTTCACAAAGACGGCAAGTTTTTAACACTAAAGATTTAACATAGTCAACAAAAAACGTTTGATCTTTCCAAAGACATAATCCCATCATTCCCATTCAAGCATACCTATAACCCTAAAAAGCATGAGAAAATACTAGTCAACATTAAGTTGGTGAACGTTTGGGTTTTCATAATTTATGTAACAAATCAGTTTCTTACAAAACCATTATGATGTAACGAGATAATATACTAAACATAGACTAGCTAGGTACTATGATTAATTCGGGTTATTAGTCCATAATCAAGCCAAGAAACATGTCGTTGTCCTACAACTATCCGGACATATAAATTCCCTCGCTACAACCTGACCAGCGCGACTGGTCACGAGAGCGGGACGTTCTAACCCGATAGATCTACCAATATAGCCTGCGGCCTCACCCCCGAGGTTAATGATTATGAGGGGATTTCGAGCCCAATAGTATTCTCTGATACTAATGCCTCACCTTATACCGTCATACATATATTATACTCGTTTATCCATCATATATATAAAAACAGTTTATATATCAACAAACATGCTTTTCCCCCAGAATAGTATTCTCCAAAGTACTCATCTTTGCTCATTCAAATCTACGGTTTTATGCGTCTCGTACTGGTTTAATCACGACCCTAGATGTGAAAGACTTTCTTTAAAAGATTGCTAAATTTTGCTCGAGACTGTTTGTTCACCCAACTTATTTGACTTTTGTTGATAAGAATGCCTTTTCAAAACGTTTGAAGAGGTTTTTAAGAAGTCGTTTCATTTTTAAAAGGATTATTATTTATAAGACATTTTCCTAATAAATCTCTTACCATGAACACTTATTCTTACTAGCATCCAATAACATCTTGTTTTATTTCTAATTCTCCTATTATTTCATATAAAGGTTATTTTGATTTCTTAAACAAATCAACTAAATTATGAATTTCTAATTAATTACTTATCGGTCTTTCATTGATTTTATACAAGATTTTAATTACAATTTTTATTTCAAAATATCATATTTACCTTTTAGAATAATTTTAAAGATATATCAATTTGATTCATAAATATATTTTTTTATATACTTTTGATTAAATAATATCATTTATGTATTTTTGAATTGATGAGTTTTAAAATACTTTAATTTGTATTTAATATATTTATCCATTTATATTTACCTTCAAAAATGCCATCTATTTATGAAAATAATATTTGTTTTGCAAGGAGTAATTAAGGACGCTATTTTTAGTCGTAGTATATATCTTTTATAATGTTCCGTAGTCCTTTAATTTCCAAGTTTCCGACCTTGTTTTTCCAATTCTTTCATTATAGTCCTTTTCCTTAACTCATTCTAACTTAGTCGTTTCTCCGAAAGTGTCATATCCACCATTTCCTAGTCTTTTATTTCCATCTACGTCTTAATCATCCAAAAGTTCTTAATATTTAATATTTGTTCATATGTCCATATTCTAACTAGTAGTCCTTGTGAACCATAATCCACAATCCTTTTAACCTAAACCTATATTATAAACATATGCTTACATTCTACTACATTCTCATAACCCAACATTATGAAATAACAAGATTCATCATCCAAAAACTATAATAACATAAATTTTCAGATTTATAAACCAAATCAAAACCCTTTTTCATCAACATACAACTTTTCCAAAAACATCTAAGTGGGTGAACCAAATAATCAAGATTTCCATCTTGATTAACCATGCAAGAACATATATATATATATATATATATATATATATATATTAATTCAAATAGTTATACCTCAAGCCTAAACCCACGGGTTCTAGCGTAAGTTCACGATAATTCAAGACTCGGTTTCACCCTTAAGCCCGAACCCGGTTTTTTGCTTAAAAAACCCTCTTGATTTTGAATCCAAGACGAAAATGTGGGTTTCTTAAGGTAATGATGGTGTGGTTTCAAAGGTGGAGAGCGGTGGTGCTCTCGGTGGCCGAAGGGGGGGGGTTCTCAATGATCGATGGTGGTGGAGTGACGGTTGGTGATGTTTGTTGATGACGGAGGTGGCGGATGGTGGTTACGGAGGTGAATGGTGGTTACGGAGGTGAATGGTGGTTGCGGTGATGATATCGGACGGTGATGGTGGTGTCGGGTGATGAGGGTGACAGGGTGGTGATGGTGATGAATGGTGATGGTGGCGGTTCCGGCGACGAGTGATGGCTCCGACAGTAGGTGGCGGTGGTGTGGTGGGACGTGAGGGGGGTATAGTGGTGGTGTGACCGATGGAGAGGGAGAAGGAGAGGATATGAAGATGATGAGTTGGTGAATTTATGAAATGTGTGTGTGTTTCAAGAATTTTGTGGGGATTGTGGTGTTTTGGTGGCACCATGCACCTACACCACATAATCACTCCATTTCAATTATTATTGTTATTAGTTATTATTATTATTATTATTATTATTATTTTTATTATTATTATTATTATTATTATTATTATTGTTGTTATTATTATTATTATTATTATTATTATTGTATTAATCTTTTGTCTCAACTGGTTAATTGACAACAGGGGTTCACATTAAACATTGGTCAAAGTTTCAGAGAGTCAAACGAGTCAGAAATAATAAATAAACGTTTATTATGATTAGACAGGGTTGAGTGGGCGTTGACCTGATTTTGACGGGTTGTTAAAGTCTCTCCTTGTTTAAGAAATTTCATCCCGAAATTTACGTTGCAGGATCTACATTAGGCTTAGACTTAAAAAGATGTGGATACTTCTGTTGCATTTGGTCTTCACGTTCCCATGTAAATTTAGGTCCTCTCTTTGAACTCCATCTTACTTTGACCAGTTTGATCCGACTTCTCTAAGCTTCTGAACCTTCCAATCCGAAACTTTAATGGGTTCTTCTATAAAATGAAGTTTGTTGTCAATGCAAACTTCCTCTGATGGAATAATTAGTGATTCATCTGACATGCATTTCTTAAGATTGGATACATGGAACATGTTATGCATATTTCCGAGTTTACTTGGTAAGTTAAGACGATATGCAACTGGTCCAATACGTTCGGTTATCTCAAACGGCCCAATAAATCGAGGATTGAGTTTTCCTCGTTTATCAAATCATACAATGCCCTTCCACAGGATACTTTCAGAAATAGTCTGTCACGAATTTGAAATTCGAACGGTTTTCTTTGATTATCCGCGTAGCTCTTTTGTCTGCTTCGTGCCGCTTCTGGTCTCTTTCTGATCTGTCCAATCTTGTCAGTCGTTTCTTGAATGATTTTTGGTCCAGTTAATTGTCTTTCACCAATTTCTACCAAACATAAAGGTGAGCGACACTTTCTTCCGTACAAAGCTTCAAACAGGGCAACATTAATACTGGTGTGATAACTATTATTGTATGAGAACTCAACTAAAGGTAAGTGAGTATCCCAATTCCTACCAAAATCTATCACATAGGATCTCTGTAAATCCTCTAGCGTCTGAATGGTCCTTTCACTTTGGCCGTCAGTCTGAGGATGATAGGTTGTACTCATGTCTAAGCGAGTACCCATGGCTTCATGCAGAGTTTGCCAAAATCTCGAGATAAATCGACTATCTCTGTCAGAAATAATTGATATTCGTACTCCATGACGAGATACCACCTCTTTGATATACAAATTGGCTAGCTTATTCATTCCATATGTTTCTTTTATAGGTAAGAAGTGTGCAGATTTTGTTACACGATCAATTATTACCCAAATAGTATCGTAACCACTCAATGTTCAGGGTAATTTCGTCACAAAATACATAGCGATACACTCCCATTTCCATTTTGGAATCATAGGTTACTGTAAGAGTCCAGATGGCTTCTTGTATTCTGCCTTTACTTTGGAGCATGTCATACATTTGCTTACATATGAAGCTATATCTCCTTTTATATTAGGCCACCAGTATAACTCTTTTATATCATGATACATCTCATCCGATCCTGGGTGGATTGAGTATCATGATTTATGCCCTTCATCTAAAATCTTCCTGCGCAAGTCCCCATACTTTGGAACCCATACTCTATTTGCAAACCGCATCAAGTCATTGGAGTTAGGTATTAACTCTTTGACCATTCATCGCAAGCCTTCATTCTCCAAAATTTTGACTTTTTGTGCTTCAATCTGGGCGTCGTGAATCTGAGTGAAGAGATCTGAGTATATGGTTAATTATAGTGCTCTTACGCGTAAAGGTTTTTCTCTTTCTTTTCTACTGAGAGTGTCTGCAACCACGTTAGCCTTGCCTGGGTGATATCTAATATCATAATCATAATCATTCAATAGTTTGACCCATCATCGCTGCCTCATATTCAACTCTTTTTGGTCGAAGATATGCTGTAAACTCTTATGATCAGTGTATACCACACTTGCTTCCAGAGAGATAGTGTCTCCAGATTTTGAGGGCAAAAATCACCACTCCTAATTCGAGATCATGGGTTGTGTAATTCTTTTCATGCACTTTTAGTTGTCTTGATGCGTAGGCAATGACTTTTTCTCTTTGCATCAACACACACCCCAGACCTAAATGCGAGGCATCACAGTATGCTACAAACCCGTCAGTTCCATCCGGGAGTGACAAAATAGGTGCACTACACAATTTTTGTTTTAGTGGTTGAAAAGCTTCTTCTTGGTCGGCACTCCACTCGTATCTTCGATCCTTACGAGTCAACAGAGTCAGTGGCTATGCTATTTTTGAAACAATTTCAATGAATCTACGATAGTAGCCGGCCAACCCTAGAAATTGGCGTACTTCTGTCGGTGACCTGGGTACTTCCCAATTCTTGATTGCTTCAATTTTTGTCGGATCCACATGGATACCTTTTTCGTTTATAACATGCCCGAGGAATCAAACTTCTCGAAGCCAAAACTCATACTTGGAGAATTTTGCATACAACTTCTCGTCTCTCAGCATGCTTAAAATAAGTCGAAGATGTTTCTCATGTTCTTCTATGGATTGTGAATATATTAAAATGTCATCAATGAACACTATCACAAATTTATCCAGGTAAGTTTTACAAACCCTATTCATAAGATCCATGAACACGAAAGGTGCGTTAGTCAAACCAAACGACATTACTAGAAATTCGTAATGACCATAGCATGTTCGAAAGGCTGTTTTTGGAACATCTTCTTCTGCTATAGCAACTGGTGGTAACTAGATCGCAAACCGATTTTCGAATAATAACAGGATCCTTGCAATTGATCGAACAGATCATCAATTCTCGGTAATGGGTACTGATTCTTGATGGTAAGTTTATTCAACTCTCGGTAATCGATACACATCCTAAATGATTCGTCCTTCTTTTTAACAAACAGAATCGGTGCTCCCCAAGGAGAAAAGCTCGGTCGGATAAATCCTTTATCTGATAATTCATGTAGTTGCTTCGACAATTCTTGCATCTCGAAAGGTGCCAACTGATATAGCGATCGGGCTACAGGCGCAGCTCCAGGCACTAGATCAATTTGAAACTTAATCTGCCTCTCAGGAGGTAAACCCAGTAAATCTTCGGGAAATACGTCTGGGTATTCTCGTACAACTGGAATATCCTCAACCTTTCGCTCTTCATTCTTCATATCTACAACCTTCACTAAGAAAGCTGGATGTCCCTTACTTAGATATCCGTAAGCTTTCATAACATTAACAATTTTTAAGGAAGTCTTTCCCTTGTCTCCTTGAATAACTAAAACTTCATCGTCGAACATTGGTATGCGTATATTCTTCTGATAGCATACTACTTCAGCATGGTTTCGAGAAAGCCAATCCATTCTAATGACGACATCGAAACTTCCAAGCTTGACAGGTAATAAATCGATGCTAAAGGGGCGATCATTAAGTTGTATGGTGCAGTTCCAAATTACTTCACTTGATTCAATTTTCTTCCCGTTAGCTAATTCAATAATGTATTTCTTATTTAACTTACAAGGCTTTACACCTAATGATGGCTCAAACTCTTTGGATACGAAACTTAAATCAGCACCAGTGTCAAATAAAATAGAAGCATACTGATTTTTTAAAAAGAAACATACCGTTGACCACCGTCGGTTCTTGACGTGCTTCCCTAGCATTCATCTCGAATGCCCTTCCTCTACCCTTGGTCCCATTCAATTTAGGACAATCTTTCGTGAATGTCCTACGATGCCGCATTCAAAACAAGCGAGACCACTTCCTGTTTCTTTAACATCAGGTTTGGTTCGGCAATATTGTCCTAAGTTTCCAAACTTATTGCAACGAGTGCAGAAATTACATTCGCCACCGTGAGGATATCCACATCTGTTGCATCTCCCTTGATGTTCTTTGTTTTGCCTACCATTTCTAGAAGTTGCGACATATACTCATTTAGACCTCGGATTGAAACATCTCTTGATATTCGTTTGTTTCCTAGAACTTCTGATCCACTTTCTCTTCCCATCAAATGATCTTCTCTCGAACTTGTCAAATTTTCTTTCAGTTTCCACTATTCTTTTTCCATGATTGTCTTTCTTAATCAATGTTCCACTATGCACCACATCATCAGTCAGTGAATGAGCAATAGCTATAGCACTCTGAATGGTGGTAGGTTTTGAGGCTGTAACATAGCTTCTTATTTGAGGTGCTAATCCCCAAATAGACCTCTCGATTCGGACATATTCTGGTGTAACCATTCATGGCACTAGTCTGGCAAGATTGTTGAATCTAGAAGTGTATACTCGTATCTCAACAGCTTCCATTATGAGATTCCAGAATTCTGTCTTGATTTTCTGAAACTCATTTTGAGGGCAATATTCATGAAGCAGCATCTCCTTCAGTTGTTCCCAAGTGAGCTCATAAGCATTGATGTCCCCCAAGATTTGGCGTTGAGAATTCCACCAAGACAATGCTGCATCCTAGAATGAACAGGATGCGTACTTAACCTTCTGATCATCGGAACAGTTGCTTATAGCTATAGTAGCTTCCATCTTCTCTATCCAGCGAATAATATCCAGTGGTCCTTCAGCGCTAGTAAACGTTCTTGGATTGCATCCCTCAAATGTTTTATAAGAACATCCTTGAAGTTGTCCACCAGACGAACTGCCTGGATTTCCATTCAGACCTGAACCATTATTCGCACCAACACCTGAACCAATGTTGGAGCCGTTTCCCAATCCATTACCGGCTGTTCCGTTTCCACCTCTTGATCCGGCTGCTATGTTGGCATCATGTTGCTCCAAGGCCGTTTTGACATGTTATGCTATTATCTAAGCTAATTCTTCCGCGGTGTTGGTAAATTAGGGTTTCCCCTTGATGATGTATTTCGAGTTCTAGGTGGCATATTTAAATTTCTATTATACAGGTAGGGTAAGAAGGATTTAGTTACCGTTTAACCTTTGAGACTTATAATAATTTTTTTTATTAATTCATTACAACAATCACATATGTAATATTATTTTCACAATTTCAAAATCATAATTTTCATAATAATAACAACATAACTTCCAACTAACATGTTGTTTGTTCATACATAAGTGCCCAAATCAAAAGTCAAGTCAACCACTAAAAGACAATTTAGTTCATGAGCTACCACCAAATAACAACAAAGAGTTGTAAGTTCCAATCAAAAACACCGGTTCTCCAATTCTTAACCTAAAAATGGTGCTCCACTGCTCATGTACATTTAAGTAAGAAATCATTATCATGCTGAATGTTGTCGTCGCCATGGCCACATCAACTCTTTCTCCCATCACCGTCGTCTGCTATTGAGCCAACCCTATTGCTGCTTCGGCAATCTCAATTCTTCCTCCCATCTCTATCACCTGCTGTTATGTGTAAGGCCCCGTTCCCGGGCACCTCACAGTTGGTCATTCATCACACATAAAACATATTAATATACATTTCATAAAATAAACAGTGGAATTACGTTAGCAAAAGCCATTTTCTATTATTAAAAGATAATATTGTTAAGCAATACAATAATATTCAAGTTACAAAATATTGTTTAATTGCATTACAAAACAACAATGTCGTAACATAGGGACTCAGACGCCTAAGTATGGACCAAACGTCCAAATAGTGCCCATGCGTCTGAGATGGTTCAAACGCCTAAGTGTTAAAACGTTCAAATAGTGCCCATACGCGTAAACAGGCCTCCTACGCCTGCATAGTGCTCATGCACCTAGGACACTTAGAATATTTTCTAAAATTTTGAGTAAAACAGAATCATTAGAGTTTGACCCAAGTTTGACTTAGGGTTTTTAATTGCTATTATATTTGCATTATTATAAGTTGTTCCTATGATCATAGTGATTATTATTGTGTGACTTATGTGGTGTGCCTATGATCATAAATGCAAGTATTATCCTTAACAAA
>BJCO01470981.1:0-12248 GCA_018326465.1 Flaveria floridana | reverse complement strand
TTTCAGGTAATCCTCAAGTTTAAAGTGAACTTATGAAGCTTGCATAATCTAGGACTTGGACCTAGTTAATGAAATAAAAAGATGATATTTTGTATTGTTATGCTTGAACTTATTTCATGTTTGAGACTTATGATGTAATTCCTTTTGAAAAATTTATAATTTTAATATTTACATTTAAATATAGCGTTATGTGGCTGTGAACAATCTTAACCCTCACATCTCGACGATTCCGCTGTCAAGGTTGGGGTGTGACTCCGGCCGAGCTCCGGCGACCTCCAAATCTCTATTTTCGCTTCAAATTTCAAAAAACTCATAAATAGTCCTTACAATAGCTTAACAAAGTTAACTTTTAATTAACAAAATTACAGGATGTTACAAATGGAAGTCTTCAAAGACGCCATCCAAGATTCGTAGCTTCTTGAGATTGGTGGGCTGTTACAGGATATTTATTCAAGACTTTTCCAAGATAGCATCACCTTTGACTAAATTGACTCGCAAGGATATGAAGTTCGTGCGGGGTCAGTAACAGGAGGATGCTTTCTAGGAGTTAAATGCGAGATTAACACCAGCTCCTGTCTTGACATTACCCAAAGGGAGTGAAGACTTAGTGGTATATTCGGATGTTTCTTATTCTGGGCTAGGTTGCGTGTTGATGCAACGTCGAAGGGTAATAGCCTATGCATCCCGACAGCTAAAAACCCTTAAAGTCAACTATCCCACACACGATCTAGAGCTAGCTGTGGTGGTCTTCGCATTGAAGATTTGGAGGCACTACTTATACGAGACGAAGTGCACAATCTTTACCAACCACAAGAGCTTAAAGTATTTCTTTGTGCAGAAGGACCTCAATATGAGGCGAAGGAGGTGGTTAGAGCTCAACAAGTACTATGATTGCGAGATCCATTACCATCCGTGCAAGGCCAACGTGGTGGCCGATGCCCTTAGCCGAAAGGAGAGGCCTGAGCCAATTCGGGTGAAGGCATATCAGTTAGTAATGACCTCGGACGTGATGACGCAAGTCAAAGAATTTCAGAATGAGGCGTTGAAAGAAGTATAGTCGTGGAGTTGGGAGAAAACACTCATGGAGTTATAACCCGCTTCGGACGGATATGGATCCCTCGTTACGGAGACCTACGAGGGTGAATTATGGATGAAGCTCATAAGACTCGATACTCCATTCATCCCGGTGCTACCAAAATGTACCATGATATGAAAAAGTATTATTGGTGTCCGAGTATGAAGCGTGACGTAGAGGAATACGTGAGTAAGTGCCATACTTGTTTGCAAGTGAAGGCTGAGCATCAGAAGCCATATGAGAAAATCCAACCTTTGGATATACCTGAGTGGAAGTAGGAGCATATCACCATGGACTTTATTACGAAGTTACCACGTACCCCGAGAGGGTATGATGCCATATGGGTGATAGTTGATCGTTTGACGAAGAGTGCTCACTTCCTACCGATCCGAGAAACGTATTCCTCCGAGAGATTAGCATATTTATTCATCAAGGAGATTGTAGCTCGTCATGGCGTTCAGGTGTCTATTGTATCTAATCGTGACACCCAGTTTACATCTAAGTTTTGGAAGAGATTCCACGATGTGATGGGGACGAGGCTACACATAAGCATGGCTTATCATCCTCAGACGGATGGTCAATCAGAGAGAACCATACAGACACTTAAAGATATGCTTCGGGCATGTGTCATTGATTTTAGGGGAAGTTGGGATGACCACTTACCGTTAGCTGAGTTCTCATATAACGATAGTTATCATGCCAGCATTGGTATGCCACCTTATGAAATGCTATACGGTAGGAGATGTAGAACACCAGTTTGTTGGGGTGACATAGGTCAAAAAGAGTTGGGAAGTATTAAGGTGATCGAGGCTATGACTGGGAAACTAGAGAAGATCAAAGCCTTTAAGAAGGCAGCTAAGGATAGACAGAAGTCGTATGCTGATAAGAGACATAGACCGATTGAGTTCTAAGTGGGTGATGGGTTATGTTGAAAATCTCACCTTGGAAAGGTATCATTCGGTTTAGAAAGCGGGGCAAGTTGAGCCCGAGGTATACATAGGGCCTTTCTGAATCATTGCTAGAGTAGGAGAGGTGACCTATAGGTTAGAACTACTCGATGAGTTAAGTGGAATTCACCTGACATTCCATGTATCTCATTTGCGAAAGTGTTTGGCAGATGAGGATATGATTGTACCACTGGAAGATATCTAGGTAGATGAACGACTCAATTATATGGAGCAACCGATGGCGATCATTGATCAAAAAGAGAAGAGATTACGAAATAAAGTGATTCCCTTAGTGCGAGTACAGTGGAAGCATAGAAAGGGATCTGAATCTACATGGGAGACTGAGGAAGAGATGAGACATCATTACCCATGACTATTTGAGGAATAACATGTTTTGGGGACGAAACCTATATAAGGGAGTGGACTTGTAACACCCGGATATTTTAAAAGTTGTAAAAAGAAGAATAAAAGGAGGAAATGCAAATTTAACCCAAGTACGTTAAAAGTGTGAAAAGTACAAAATATAATATAATTTTGTACAAAAGCAACATGGTCGCCCATACCATGTTACTTTTCACCTTTTTGCATTCGGATTGTAGAGAGAAAAGCTGAGTTTTCGGGTTTTGAAGAAGAAGAACAAGGAAGTCGAATTCAAGGTAAGAATTTGATGTTTTAAGGTGTTCTTGACTTATTTCAGTTCGGGTTTATGCTTTATGTGTTTGTACGTTTGTGGGTTTTTGGTGGGTCTCTAGGTATTTGAGCTCATAGCAAATAGGTTTGAAGAAGTCATACTCAAAGTTGCATAAGGTGATTTATAGAACCCCACTTTTACATGTTTTAACTTATTTTAAGGATGGAAATGCATGTTTAAATGTTTTTATAATATGGTTGTGTATACCCGTATGTATATGTGAATGTGTATATGGGTGGGTGTATATCTTGGGTGATTTATGGTTGTGATGATGTTGTGTATGCGTTTCTAATGCATAGAATGTTAGAACTAAGCTTAGAACATGTTAGAATTGAATTTGGGCTTGAATTATGGTGATGTTAGTTATAAGTAGTTGTTCATGTGCCTGAAATAGTACCCATACGCCCATCTACCTGAATGTCTAAGTGTGCCCAAACGCCCAAAGCCCATGCACCCCAATAGTGCCCAAACGCCCAAAGCTCATGTGCCCCAATAGTTCCCAAACGTCCGAAGTGCCTATGCGCTAAGTCAGGCCCGTGCGCCTGCATAGTTCCCATACGCCTAGAATCTTGCCCGAAACGACTAAGTGTAGGCCATGCGCCCGTATATTGCCTATGCGCCTAAGAGTTTTCCCATGCACCTAAGTGTTGCCATGAGCCTAAGTGTTCCCATGCGCCTGAGAGGCCATGCACCTGAGAGGCCATGCGCCTGAGAGGCCATACGCTTGCATAGTGCCCATGCACCTACATTGTGCTCATGCGCCTAGAACACTTAGAATTATTTCTGAATTTTAGGAAAAAGGGAAATTTTAGGTTATGACTCGGAATGTTCCCGGGGTGATGTGTGATGATTAGATAGGGGTGCTAAATGATGATGTGTGATGATTAGATGATGATGTGTGATGATGCATGATGATGTGTGATTATGTGTGATGATGTGTGATGATGTGTGATGATGTGTGATGATGTGTGATGATGTGTGATGATGTGTGATGATGTGTGATGTATGTTTTGTTCCTTAATACGTATTATTTTCGTGGCTTCACGTAGTGCGATTATGTTAATATACGTAAAGTATTATCTTAACGAAGCGAAAGAATTAAGATAATGAGAAGTGGAACATAATGAACGAATGAAAGCCTTGCAAGCAAAATGGAAGAGGTTCACAACTCCATGTGAGTTGTTAGAACAACTATGTGTAGAATAGCATGCGTTTTCGCTAACTCATGAGGGTTCACACACAGTGGGAGTTAGTCTTGGTGGCTGCTCCATACGTGCGATTTTCGCTAACTCTCGGCAAACAACACCCAACCCACCATCCTTCACTACATCATCTACCTTCTCAATAACCTCTTGCTCTCTCTCTCTCTCTCTCTCGGCCCCAACATCAACCGAGCACCATCATCATAAGCACCATATCTTCATTATAACATCAACCATCTTCAAACCAATACCTAGTGATCAACCCTCCAACCTCAAGAACAAGCTTGTCAAAGTGGATAATCAAAAACCTAAGAAGTAGCTCTCTAAGCATTTCTTCTACATCCAACCAAGGTTTGATCCTCAAAATCTATGGTTAACCAGCTTAAAAAGTTATATATATATTTAACATACATATATAATCAACCCTTTATGTTATGAACCACCAAAGCTATTTCCAAACCTTATGAACACTTGATTTTCAATCAAGAATCAGTAAGAAAGAATTTAATAACAGAAAGTTTGAGAATTTTTATAAAACTAAAGATTTAAACAAAAACAACAGATTTAAAAGGTTGAAACATTTGTTACTTCATGAATTACTAAGTAGGTTAAGTTAAATATATAAACGACTGTGATTATGGGAATAAAATTTTAAAATTTGATAGGAAATATTGAAAATGATAAACCGGAAAATATGAAATAATTATATAGGATATAATAATTTATATGATTAATTTAAAGAAATAGAAGAAAAATACCAAACAGAAGATATGGAATTAGTAAAAATCTTAAAACTTTATATGATCACTCTAATATTATATTTGAATTATAGAATAAATTTAGTGAATTATATCACTAGTATAATAAAGTTTCATATTTTAGAATAATTAACAAGAAGAAAATCAAAAGTTATAGGAAAACATTAGGTAAAATCATGAATAATTCACATAAAATATGATATACTAAATGGGACAGGTTTTATAAGTTTCAGAATTTTTAGAGATATGTAACTATTTCTTTCATTTATTGTGAAACTTGTAAAAATTGTAGGAAATTACCTGTAAACAAATATTAATTAAAATTTCTATGGAATAATCTAGGTATTAAAATACTAATTCTTGAAAATTTTGGTAAATTTTAGACAATGATAGTTACTGTTTAGAAATTTTAGCCTAATTAATAATATAAGTGCTGAAAATTTTAAAGAAATTAGTTTCTATTCTAACAAGTAATTATTTTATAGGACATTTTTAACATATTACTGGAAATTGTTGTTATTGAAATTGATACTAATTTAAATGAAAATTTTAGATAAGTTACTGTCATTTTAATACAACCATTAATTCGGATGATGAACCATCAAATAATATAGGTAGTGCTACTTAGGAATATATCATCCCGTATCTGTCGAATGAGAGTTGTGATGTTATATTATTTTATTCTGTGATTTGTATTATGACAGTTATGAATCATTTGGCATATAAATAGGTTTGGTTATGAGTTTGTTTATATTGCATCAATTAAAAGAAATTATGTTATTGAATAAATCTATGTTCTTACCAACTTTATGTTAACTGTTTGAGTATGATTTTTCAGGTTGACATCATGTTCTATAACTTAGTTTATACGTTCAACCTGTATAATGGATAGTATGAGTATATAGGGAAGCTATGTGTTTGGATCACTTTGGATTTGATAGATCTCAGCCTTCAAGTGAATGTTCACGTCCATTACTAGCTGGGAGATAAGATGAAGTGATTATGACGTCTTTTTGATTTAGGATTACTAAACTAAATGTAAAAGTCCAATAGATGTACACATTTTATATGATTGTTGTATACCTAATGGTATAATTAATGGAAGTTTATGTTTAGTTAATTGTGGGGATGGTATGTTATTATAATCAATATGTTTTGAACCGAAAAGTCACACACAAACATTTCACATTTTCGTCGGGATGTGACAACAAACCCCATCACCACCACCACCACATCCCTAATTACCGTTGTGTGCATGAGAGAGAGAGAGAGAGAGAATGTGTGTGTGTGTGTGTGTGTGTGTGTGTGATAATGAGAGAGAGTGTGTGTTTTTGGTAGTGGGTGTTCTGGAGATGGTGGTACCTGTGGTGGTGACGGCGGTATTTATGGTGGTGATGGCGGTTCCGATGGTGGTGATGGCGGTTTCGATGGTGGTGATGGCGGTTCCGGTAGTGGTAATGGTTGGGTGTGGTGGTGGTGGTGATGGAGAGATGAGAGAGATAGTGGGGTTGTGTGTGTTTGGTGAAGGTGAATGTGAAGATGAAGATGAAGAATGTGTTTATGGTCAAGTTGGTTGGGTCTCATTTTTTTTAATTTTGAAGGGTAGTTTTGTCTTTTCATAAAATATTTAACAGAAATACTAACGGTGTTAGTATTCAGGATGCAAATGGATGAAAAAAAATGAAAAGTCAGGGGACATAGTGATGTTTTTAAACTTTAGTGATGCAACTAGTTATTTTTTATAAAGGGGAGAGATGTAAATAGTAATTTACTCTTATATAATTAACTATATTAGCTCTGGGTATTATGTTATTTACAATCAGTTAATCCGTTTACTTGTAATATCAAATGTGTTAGTTTAATGTCTTATAATCTATAATTCATTAATTTGTAGATCTGCAGTATGTAATCTAGAATTCAGAATAACCTGGTATTAGAAAATATTTAATAATTAAATCCGAAATATGTAAGACAATTATATGGAATATGTAGACATGAAGTTCTTTGATCTAAGTAATTTTAACCTGGCATCAGATATCGGTAAAATCATGCATCTAAAATTTTGCATCTTGAAATTAGCTAATCTATTAATCTAATCTAGTAAATGTTGTTGATTCTAGTAGTACTAATGAATAACCGCTCTTCATGGCGGGGTAGTATCTTTAAGTTTTATGAGTTTACATATTTGTTTTTAACGACTTAATTACATGTATTGTCCCTGTGGTATTCCTTGATTTCACTTTTGATTCTTAACTTTTTAAAATTAAAAGGTTGGTCCAATACTTTACTCAAATGTAACACTAATGGTCTCTGGGTTGGAAACAACCATGTCCATCTCCATCTCCATCATAACCATTATCTCTGTCAAACGACCACAATAACCACCGTCTTTTTCATAGTGTCGATGGGCTGCCAAAAATGAGATCAGCAACGGCAGGTGGTTATTCAAATGGCAACAATAAAATTACCTTCTTCCTAAAGCTTATCCAACTACACCACCGTCGTAAAACCAACCACCATAAGTCGTCGGAAAACCGTCCACCATGGTTGGCACCCCTCGCTTTAGACAAAATCATCATCTTTAGCTTCCTCCGACGAAGAAACCGACAAATGCACTAGTGATAGGGATGTATGTGTTGATGATGGCAATAGAAGTTGACCAAATCTAAATCGATAGAGTTAGAGAGTTATTGGAATGGCTTGAAGAACACGATAAGTAGGAGGGCTCATGTTATGCATGAAGATCATAATGGTGTTGTCATGTACCAAGAAAACTTTGAGGTACATTCATAGACTTAGGCTTGGTTTGATGAATGTATGCTATCAATTGTAACTTTCTTTATCATTTTGGATACGCCACCTGAAATCATAAAACAGAGTGGTAAACGATTAATAATAATTAAAGACCTTAGGTCGTTGGTTCGCCATAGATCTAGAACATGAGTCTTAGGTAGTTACCACCATATCCATAAATTCATTGAAGTTACTGTAACCCTATCTACCTTCTTGTATGCCTGTACCATCATAATCCTACTTGATGTTCACAATCCAAAACTCACAAAATTTGAGAGAGTCAAGGTTCATGTGCAATGCTTAATTAACCCGACCCGGCCTTATTTCCCCATGTGAACACACAAAGTAGTATGTATCGATCTAGTTGTCCTTTGTCAAACCATGCACCACTATACTCCATACACTCTAATCAACTTTCATGATCATCACCAAGCACCAAACCCATAATCTCTACCACTATTCCTAATCATAAACAATACATGTTGTATACACTTCAAGAACGAATGCAACGAACCGACCACTTTCTTCCCTAGCATAAAGTTCTCACAACGACAACGACTATGAAGGCTAGCTATTATGGATTGATTATGTTACTAAACCCTACAAGAAATCATAATTCAAACTAAATACATGAATAAGGTGATATCCATATGTAACATCATGTATTTTAGGGTTAACTAAAAGTTAGTTTCGTTAAATTCTTGTAAGGACTATTGTTTCCAAATGCGAAACTCATGTGCTACTCATGCTTATTGCTTTAGTTTGTCTTTAATTCTTTAATTTGAAAGTTAATAATGTTAATTATTACATAATAAATAAATAGCAATCATAATAATAATAATATTAATAATAATGATAATAATAACAATAATAATAAAGTTATAAAAGATAAATAATTAATAAAACTTAAAGTTTATTTAAAGTTCAAGGGGTGGTTTTGTTAACTTTGAAACTTTAAAAGAAAGGTTTTCACATAAAATATCAAAATGCAAACCACAAGGACCAAAGGTGTAATAAACTAAAACCCAATCCCCACCCACTCTCTCTCCCTGATTTTCCAGCCACCGGCCGTCGAAGCTCCGGCGCGGCGCCGGCGAGGTCCAAAACTTATGAAAACCATGTAAAAACGAACCCCAAACGCTCTTAACCGGTTCGTTGAACCGTTTCGAACTCGAGGTAACACATTAATGTGAGTATTAAGTCGGCTAGAGTGGCTTTTGTGTTCGGTAACCAAAAGCCATCAATCTCGAACCGTTTGGACTATAATAAATCAATAATAACTCAATTAATCAGGTTGATACCGTTGGATAGTCAATTCATACTCGTTAATGACCTTAATTTCAAGATTAACTGTGAATTTAAGAACGAATTGGACTCTCTACATTCGTATATCAATCGAAACCGAATAGTACGAACCACATCGAATTGGAACTATACAACAGAGGACAAATGTTCCTTTTGATCCCTTTCAACTCTTTATGAACCCTAATTCGTGACACACACACTCAAACAATCGGAATCTAAGCTTTGTTCATCGCAAGATTAACCAAAGTCAAACCGAGGCTAAAACCTACAATTCGATCATAATCAAGTAAGTGCGATACACCATTCGACTCGATTACACCCAGGGATCAAAAGCCCCAAGGTTAATCGGTTTGAATCATTCGATTTGGGATTAAATTTTGGATTTGAACAAATTAGGGTTCATATGATTTAGGGTTTTTCTGTAATTGATGCTTTCAAGTTTTTAAAACCAACATAAACTATGGCTAAGGCCTTGGTTCACTGGTAACACACCCGCCCCCTTGAACAGGAGGTCCCCTGTTCAAATCCGGGGAACCTCATGTTTTGGTTTTTAAGGCTTTTTAGCCTTTGAATTAAATCCAGATTTTTTTAGAAAAAAAATTATAAAAAAATAAATTTATGAACTTATTAATTTTTAGAGATACTATATTATTTTCTGCAAATTTATTTTATAAAATATCTTAATATTTTTAAATATTTTAGACAAATAACATACTTAGTTTGTTTTTCTTACAGAATAGACTTTAAATAATTGTTTAAATCACTAAATAGTTATTTGTTCAATATTTACCTATATATATTTTAAATGATGATTATTTTAAAAAGAAAAATTATTATAAAAATATTCAAACTTATAAATTATAAAAGATTTCTTTTGCATTTCTTTATACTAAAATGTTTAAATAATGTGCTTCATTCTTATGAAATTAAAAACATAATCAATTATTTTATTTCAATTAATTTGGTTAATAAAACCCCCAAAAAATCCATTTAAAACCCTAGTCCTAGTTATTTCGTTAAAACTTATTATTAAGCTCAAACCTTGTAAATTTATATACTCGTAGGTACCTTGTGAGGGATTACTTTGGAACGTTTATTTATATTTCTTAATAATCATTATTCCTATACTTATTTGGCAAGTGAGAATTTCTATACCCCTTTTGTATATTTTTACACTTTGGTGTGAAACATGTTACTTTATAACCATTACACTTGTAAACTCATTTGATTCTTGTAAACACTTGGCAATTCACTTGTATGTTATGGTTAGTTGATCTTCGTAATTACCATGTATTGGCTATTATATGTGTAATCATCAACTATTGCTAGCATGGCGACGTCATAGATCTATGGGCTTGACAAGCCTACTTGGTTAATCCAAGTACACTTAGCTAATCATATAATCTTGTAAACGTGGAATCTTGTAAATTGTCAAGGTTTGATTGTTGCATCTGTCTTACATCCCTAGTTACTTTGCTCACTAACTTATGACATGAATTGCCATCTTTTATATATTTATGTATGAAAACTATGGAAATCTCACCAATATTATGTTGACCCTTTATTTTTAACATGTTTCAGGAAACGCGCAAGTTTGATTGTCATCTTTGAAGCTTATTCACATCTAGGAATGGTCCTAGTTAATTAAATGAATTGTTTTGGATTATTTCATGTTACGTTATGTTGATTTCTTATTTGAGACTTATGGTTGTAATTTACCTTTGAAACTTATGGTTATAATAGTTGGAATAAATAATAGCATTATGTTGTTGTGAGCAATCTTAACACTCACATTTCGACGATTCCGCCGTCAAGGTTGGGGTGTGACACCATAACATGTAAATAAGAGGAGATCATGGGTTCAAGTTTCAATCTAATCAAAATGCTCAGAGTTGAGTCAGGGGGTTTCTTGAGCAATGAGTTTCCTCCTAAGGGCTTGGGGGTGCAGTCCCGTTCGGGAAATGGACAAGTTAGCCTGATTAAAATAATAATTATCTACTAAAACAGGGTCGTACATTTGCGTTCAGAAAAAAAAACTGAATACCTTTTATTTATAGAAGAAAAAATTAGAATTAAATTGTTTCCAAAGAAGGGTCGTACGTTTGCATTTATTCATCTATCCGAAGCAGAACTTTTTTTTCAGATAAAACATCTATATCTCTTACTAATAAATAAAAATAAATCCGGACACTTGTCTTAATTATAAGCCATCTAATAATTGATTTTCTCGCTTTAATCTTCTCTTAATTATGAATGGTATAATAGCTATTTATTAATAAATAACTATCCATAATTAAAATTTCAAATATGTTAAATTCAAATTTTCGAATGTGTAATACATGGGTTTATTCAATCCGTATAATACACAATATTTAAGACATAATCTTTTATATTTTATATTATAACTCATGTAACAGTAAATTTATTTTGCCCGTGTATCACACGAGATTGTAACCTAGTATAATATTAAAATAGTAACTTGGGGGGACACTTGTTACATTACTAGGTACTTTAAGTTTGTTTTTCTCGCCTCTCTCTTATCTTAAATATTTATCTAAATTAAAGATTAAATAACTTTAATTCTTTTTAAGATTAAAAATATTTCTTAATAAATTAAGAAAATATATCTTTTTATTAATGTTATTTATAAAAATATAATTTTTTTTATAAAATACGAGTTTTTCTAAAACATCAAACATTTTTTAAAAAATATGAAATATCTTAAAATTGATGTTTTTAAAAAAGTAAACTTCTTTATAAATAAAAAATAATTAAAATTAAGAGTTATAATAAGAAACTTTTAAAAATGATATTTTTTATACGGTTTGTTTGGAAAAAATGATGAATATTTTTTGGAAATAAAATTTAAAATTATTAGTTATAATTATTACTTATATGTAATTTTAATCATATTTTAAAATATCATTTTATACTTCATAAACTTTTATCATAATTAATATTTTATTTTTTAACTCGTGTAATACATGAGTTTAGAAAGTTAATATTATATAAATAACAATCAACGGTTAATCAATTTTATTTTTTCAACTTATGTAATACATTTAGTTTATTTATATTTTTATATTATTTTAATAGTTAACTCTTCATCTCCGGTGTAATATACGAATAACTAAAACTAGTCTTTCATATATTAGAACTAAATGACACCCCATGTTCCACGACGGAGATTGTAACACCCCAACCCGGAGGGGCTGACGTGTCACTATTACAGATATCAAATCAAAACCCAATTCACGATATTACAGAGACAGTCAAAAGAAATAAATTCAAACAACCAAATAATCCGAAAGAACCTAATTAAGTTGTTCATTACATCAATTAATATAATCTTGATCTTCAACCACTCTTCACTGATTTCCCGGATTACCCTGATTACCTACAATCAAATAAGAAAAACACCACGAAAGAAAATACGGCTGAGCCAAAAGTTGCTCAGTGACGGAAATAACAATAGTA
>BJCO01470976.1:0-16980 GCA_018326465.1 Flaveria floridana | reverse complement strand
CAAGCAGCAGAAAAAGAGGTTCAAGAAGCTTGTTCTTGTGGTGTTTTCTCCCTAACAAGAAGGTGTATTGCAAGGGCTTGGGGTATACAAGCTTGAGAGGTCCTATCCTTGGAGCCTTGGCCGAAATTTGAAGCATCAAACATCCTCCTTTTGATCGGTTTTTGGCTGCTGAAAAGGTAGAAATCACAGCTCATTGTGGCTGTGATTTTATGTAGTTTTACATGTGTTAATAGCTTCTTCATTCATATATTAAAGATCCTTTTGATTTGGGTTTGTTTTTCATCTTAAAAACGTCATTTAGAACATGAAATTTTCAGATTATAAACATGTTATAATCCTAAACATCCGCTGCGTTTTCTGAAAGTTTAAAAGGTTAAACTATGTTCTTGTGTTCTAACAAACCCTTCATAAAGAGCTTTCTGATTAGATGCGGAACGCCTACGTGGCATTGGTGCTTAATCACCCTTTCAGCTTCTCGAGGATGATCTTCACCTCTCTGGTGGAGAACATTGAGGCTAAGGACAAAGAGAGCTTCTGCATGTACCCTCGATTCAAGCAGATGATCATCGATCAGAAGCTCCCGTCACTGCCCGAAGAGAAGGAGGACGCCGTGGTCCTAGAAGTGATGGATGACACCACCCTCGGGAGGATGAAAGTGTACCGGGGCAAGCAGGTGAAGCCCCCGGTAAGGCGTCTGTTTGGGCATCTAGCCCGTGAAGACTATGTGGCGCCAGCAAAGAGGAAGTGGCGCCACGACGATAGTGATTCTGATGTTGAGCAGATAGCTCTACCCTCCGATGACTCCGACGGTGATGATCATGATACAGATCAAGGAGGAGACGGTCAGGGTGAACCTGAAGGAGCTCCTATTCACCCTGATTTTCAGCTTGATGAGGAGGAGGAGTCAGACGAAGAGCCTCTGGTACGAACGGTGGGAAGCCGTGTCGTAGCCACTGAGAGAGGTGTGAGGGCGGTTGGTGGACGCCAGGGTGGGTCTGGGGAGGCTACTTCTGATCCATCTTACTCCCCAGACCAACCCAGCAGCCAAGGGGGAGCCTCTGGGTCAAAGGGGACTCGGAAGAAGAGGATGGCTCATCCCTATGGGAAGAAGGGGAAGAGGCCAAGATTTACACTGCGTACCACCACCTCTACCATTAGACCACTCACCACCACCACTATACCTCCCACCACCACTACCACACCACCCATTACTACTACCACACCTCCACCTTCTACCACTACACCCACTTCTCCACCCTTTCATTCACCACCCCCCATATTCACCACAGCCACCACCATTACCACCAGCCACCAAGCCGGCCCCTCTTCACACACCATATTCACCGCTGGATCTTCTCTCCCTCCTGTTGGTGTGGAGGAACAGCTGTCAGTACTGAACAGAATGATGCTGAAGCTGTTAGCCGCTGATGAAGAAAAGACTGCATAGTTACGTCAGCTGGTGGAGCTCAATGCTTCCCAAGCTCAGAAGATCTCACAGCAGGTACAGCAGATTGCCTAACTCTAAGAGCACAAGGCGGAATCAGCTAAGAAGTTGAAGGAGTTGGAGGCTGCTAACAAGAAGATCATGCTCAAGCTCAAGGGAACAAAATATGAGCCTCTCAAGATCAAAGAAGGAGAGGATGAAGATGATGATGATGATGAGGAAAATAGTGATGATGAGGGAAGTGATGTAGAAGAGACAAGAGGTGGGAAGAACGATGATGATGATGAAGCTCATTGTCAAGAGCAAAGAACGAAGAAAAGGCAAGACCAAGGAGCATCATCGTCTGCCCCACCTACTTCCCCGTCTGCAGAAGACCGGCCATGATTCAAGGCAAAAGTAAAGCTTAGATGTCTATATGTTATTAAACTTTTGTACTTGAAATCATGTATTAATGTTAATTTAAATAAATAAATGAAAAGTTGAACTGTCATGTGTTATGTGCATAATGTATATTAACTCTTAATGTGTTTGTTTATTTCCTTAACAGGTTCAACTAAACCGGCTGATGAGCATGATGTGGTACCCATTCGACAAATCAAGACTCAATTGATAATGATTCTTGATTTGCAAGGGATCATACAACGCTCAGTCAGCTATACACCTGAAGAGGGAGAGATCATCCATGATTTGACAGATGAACAAATTATCGAGATGTTCAGTCTGAATCCGGATGAATTGGTGAAAGATGCTCCCGAAGTCAACGTAGTCAGTGATGAAGAACTACAAGATGTCGATGAGGTGGAGATCGAGGATGTGACTGCTGACCATTATACCTAGTATACTAGCACTGATGGCGAGGTACTACCAGATCTGGGAGAAACATTTGGAAGCAGTGCATTTGATAAGGTTGAAGAAATATTAGCTGAAAAGGAAGCTACAGAAGAAGTTCCTCAGGCTGATGATGCTGATCTAGCAAACAAAAAGGCTGAGTGGGCAGCCTGCCTAGAGGAAATAATGAAACAGCGGGAGCCTGTAAAGTCTAACGCCTATACCAAGCTCTACAAAGTAAAGAAGCATCAGAAGGTGTCTGGCAAAATCATAAGATGGGCGTATTTTGAAGACCTAAACATATATGCTGTGAAGAGAGAGAAGGGAATTGAGTATTTCAAATTCCCACACGATCTAAAAACTCTCCCTGGATTTGAGCTTAACCGTCTCGCTAACTTGAACCTGCTTTATGCAGTTCCTGGAAAGAAATCGGGATGATTCGAGAAGGCATTGAAAAGGGAATACCATACGAGGTGGGTCAACTTCAAACCTCAACAGCCCAAAAGGTTTATTCATAAGACAGAGGTTGACCCTATCTCAGAAAGACCAAAGGTAGTCTTGAAATGGCACCCTCCGCGCACAATATATCGTACACCTTTGAGGGAGATGCCACAAGACTTAACACCCCATTTCAAATGCTGGTACTATGACTGGTGCACTTGAGAAGCTGTCATAGTTTTAGATCGGGAGGGGACTGTGGAGACAATAAGGGTGTTTGGCCTAATGTGGCTCACAAAATTGTCAGCAGCTGATGTCTATACATTGTACAAGTGGCCACTGTTTTTTGATACGCAGGATATCATGCAAGCACTTTAGTTTCAACATGTTATACGCTTATGCTTTGCACTTGATATTCATGCTGGGGTTACAGTTGTTAGACATAGTTCTGTATCGTTAACGATTCAGGAATGTGTTTAACTAAGGCTTATGATCCAGTCGCATGACTGGACCATGCAAATGGGCCAGTCGCATGACTGAACCATGTGATTGAGCCAAATGCACGATTGAGTCATAAGACTGACTAAGTCGTACGAATGAATCAATCATGTGGGTCAGTCGTACGTATGAATGGATCATATGACAAAGTCGCACGACTGAGCCATATGCATGGCTCAGTCATACGAATAAAGACTGTAACCTATAAATACCACTTAATTCGTGGAAAAACAAGACACGACGAGAATTCACAACCCTAGCCATCCCAGAGCGTCCAAGTCGTCCCTTCCAACTTCATAAAGCATTCCTGATCATTGCTAATCAATTCTTAACATTTTCTAATCGTTAGTTTTGATCGGATTAACGTTCTCCCTGATTGGATCGCCAATCAAATAGGATTTCGCACTATTTGATCTAGTTTCATGTAGTTTCGGTTATTATCAGTTCGTACTCGGTCCTAACAATAAGAGATCCTTGAGTCTTGATCTTTATCTGTTGACAGTCCTCATCAGGATCAAGACCATTTCTTGATCTCTAGTGACATACCATCCGTCTGGATTAGTAGCAAATGTCCAGGACAAGATGGGTCTCTCAGCATCAAGAGGCTCTATGTTAGTTGGACTTTGATGAGTAGCATCTTCTTGAGCAGCCTCAGAATGTTTTGACCCATACTGAGGTGCAAAGGTGGATGCCTTGAACTTCTTCTTCTTCTTGTTACTTTTTATGGCCATCCTTTTCCTCCTATTGTACTTTAACTGAGGAAACTTGCCTGCAGCACCAGTTTGTTCTTGTATGTCTTCCTCAGTTAGGTCCTTTTCCTTCACAGGTTTAGAAGAAGAAGGGTCAAGACACTTCTATGGATCAAAATATGAAGTTAGATATGATCCAGCACTAGGTCCAGGTTGTGTTGTCTCTTGTGGTTCAACCTTGACCTTAACATAAGGTGCAGACTGACTTGGTGGAGAATGCTAGTCAATAAGCTCATCTTTTTTTATCTTCTACTTGATCACTCTAATGTGCTCATCCATAGTGGATAGAGACATTGGACCAGGTCTCATTTCGGAGAATCCATAGAGCTTCAAGAAACTCACCATCTTCTACCTATCAGTAGATTTCTTCAAGTTTGCTTTGATGGTGGCTCTTAACTTTGCAACTTCTTCCCTTATTTTTCCCTTGGCAGCATTTTGCTCTTTTAACACTTGTTGCTAAAGCTTCTTAAGGTATTCAAAATCAATATACGCATAAGATAAAGGGAAGAAGTGTTACTGCCTGATAGAGGCCTGTGGCACTCAGGTAGGTTATCATGTTTCGTCTATCTTGTTCTCTGTCTACCTGAGGTTGTTGCTCAGTTGCCATAGCCTCTTTATAAGGGCTTTCTTGAACTAAGGAGAGAGTAGGGGCTTGTTTCTAGAGTCTCTTTCTTCTCCTTTCTTATTTGATTTTGAGGAGTAATTCTACATCCTCGGCCTCCTTTCTCCCTATTGACAACTCAATGTCAGCCAGTTCATTCAATTCTTCTAAGGGAGGAGAGATGAGTTAATCTATATTGTAGTTTCTAGTCTCCACCTAGTTCAATCTGGCTGCCCTTAACTCATCAACTTGAGTGTGTGGCTTGGGGGCAGCCCTGATTGCAGCTTTCTTGAAGCCTAGGGTCTCCCTTGAGCTCTCTCCCCTTAGACTCCTCTTCCTCTCTCTTTCCTCCTCCTCAATCTCCTCAGTAGTCAACTTTCTTTTCCCTTTGTCATTCACAGGCTTAGGTGACTCAGGTGGAGAGAGCTTTGGCATTCATTACTTGGTTTAGCACTTGAGCTCTGGCCAGAGAGAGGTTATGAGACACCTTCACCAGTTGGTGCCTCTCCGAGGGAAATGGGTGTTGAAGAAGTTCCTGTCAAGGTTCATAGGTTCTACTACTTGGACTTCAGCCAAGGTTTCTTTTTAAAGCTAATCTTAGGGTCCACCTCAACATCCATTTGACCAATAACATTACCTGCTAGCGTCTGTCTATGTAGGAAAGTTCTAAGTCTAAACTCTTCAACTACCCTATGTTAAATCCTCTTAGCTAGTCTGTTAGCTTGCCTGTTTTGACTTGGTTTGGCAAGTGGCATGTAAACTAGAGGAAAGACTCTGATAGTTCTTCAGGGTTTGAAAATTGAACACTTCTTGCTGCCCCTGAAGTCTAAGGAGTATCAGGGCTCTTCTATCAGCATCATACCTCCATCCTATTATCTAATTCTCAGTAAAATAGGATGGGGTAGACATAGCCCTTGGAATGCCCTCCTCAAACAAGCTTTGAGTACGTGAGTCCACATCAATGTGGACCTGAAGAGGTTGTTGAGTATGGACAAGTGAAAGTGAGGGTGGTGAATCCTCTATGTCCGTACTCTAGTAAGAACTCCCAGGTACTGTGATTGCAGTTAGGACTTTCTCCCCTTTTTTGGTAGCATCGCCTTCTTGAACAAGGGAGCTAAGGGTTAGGTCCACCAAATCCATAGGTTCATGTGGCCCTGGTTGAGTTTTCTTGAGGGGTCTCTCAACTCGCTTGCCCATGAGATTGGTGATCTCAAGTTACTTGTCATTTACCATACTTTGTAAGGTAGCCACCCGAGATTCCAGGTGACTTACCTATGAAACTAAATAGGTGCATGTTTTTGTTAATTTGTGCACCTTTAGTTGCAGACTCCCCTCATCTTCATCAGAAGAATGATAGGGGATGAGAGAATAGGACCAAAGTCTTCTTCCTCATCACCAACATTGAGTTCTTGGCTGCTGGATTTCCCCTGCACCATGACTTCTTTAGTTGAAGTGTCAATGGGTTGGGTTGCCATGGTTGAGGTCTTAATAATATAATCACTTACAAAAGTGAGAGCCTCCTTCATATGGACTTCCTAAACAGTTTCAGAGAGGTCTACCTTAGTTGGGTTGGATGATGTAGGTTGGATATGGGTGATTCAGGAGCACTTATCTCTGCTTGAGAAGGGGTGGAGAAGAGAGACTCATGGTACTCACTGAATCCCATATCCTTATCATCATAGAATTTAAGGTTTAGGATTGGTTGATTAAGGTCTAGAGGCTGGGGATGGTAGAGTTTATGAGACTTTGAGTGAAGGCTTAAGGCTAGCGTTGTGAGCTCATCAGGCTGAGCATGAGGAACCTCAACACTGATCAATGAAATGATAGGAGTGGTTTGCTCCTCAGGAGAAGTGGGATCTCTAGTGTCTACTTCTTCCTGTGTGGATGAGTTTATGGGGGCCTGCATAACCTGAGTAGTTTGTACAGGGGTTTGTTTGGATCTTCTTGAGTAGGTGAGGGTTATTTGAGGCTGTGTGGGTGGTGCAGATGTTGAACGTATGGGTTCAACATTGGCTTGTGTTTCCAAGTTATCACCTTGAGCAATAAGCTCTAACATTTTTGGGAACAGGGTTGTTTCAACCCCTGAGAAGGCCATAGTAGGATTTCTCATTGTCTTAAAGATATCGATTTTCACATGTGCCATTTTAAGAATATTACCCGTTCCCCTTAACTGTGAGCCTAGTTCACAGTTAAGAATGTGTTGAACATATCTAGGAAGCATATAATACTCTAAGGAGTCCAAGCTTGCAATCAGATTTGTATATACAAATTAAGAGTACCTGAACTTGACCCCTTGAACCATTCCATGGACTATATAGGAAAGGTACTCAGGAATTTGATCCCACCCTCAATGCTTGTTGGATAGGGAGTGGATGACCACATGGAGGAGGTATTTCCACTAGGAGGAGACCTTTCTTTCTTGAAGGTTCATATAGAGTAATCACTTTCATAGCCCATCTACCTGAATGAGTTTTTCATAATAGATTTTAGGAAGGACAACTCTCCTTTTTTATCATCCAACCTCATATGTGTATTAATGGTGGCTAGAGTGATGAAAATTATCCTCCCTTGCACTGTGGCAGACAGTGCCTTCTCACCATCTGTGATGACCTCTTGGCAGGTCCTCTAGAACTCTAAAAGCTAGTCTTCATATAATGGAGGATCGATGGTGAGAGTAGTGAGATAGTTAGACAAAGCTAAGAAACGACAGACATTTGAGAAACCTAGATCTTTCTCAGATGTTAACACAGCAACCTAATTGTGTTGCCTGTGTAACTGCATGGAGAAATCTGGTTGGTTTTGTTGATCAGGGTTGGTCATTCTTAGTACCTTTGTAATGAATAAATGTAAGAAGAAAGCCGGTTTATGGGTTAATTTAGGTTATGAACTTTTGTAGATAAATAAGAAATTGAAAGAGGGGGAACCGATAAAAATGTATTTATATGAAATGTATTTGAGACAAAGTTAATACAAAAGGATACACTTTGAAATCAGGATGTCGGTCCCACCTCTGAAAAAGTTCCCAAAAAGGTAGTTTTCTTGGAGGTTGAAAATCTTCCGAAGGTAATTTGTCTTCGGAAGTTTTGTAAAAGCTTCCGAAGCCAATTTGACTTCAGAAGATATTCCTTAGTTTGATGAAAATTTGCTTTGGAAGAATAATACTTAGAGTATTTTTGCTTTAAAGATATATTAGGTTTTGGAAAATCTTAAAACTAAGAAGTTTTATTCATAAGAGAATAAAGCTTCCGAGGGTTAATTTATTTTGAAAGAAAATTGTCCTCCAAAAACATATAAGTACTTAAAAGCATATTTAAACTTCGGAAGATATATCAGAGTTTTTTCCGAAGGTAAATGTCTTATAAGTAGCTATTAGATTTGAAGGCATAATGTTCTTCCAAATACAACTTAATATCTTCCGAGAGAAAATATATCTTAAATTTCCAAAATTTAAAGGAATATTATTTTAAAAGTTTTCTTCCAATGTAAACTGGGCTTACCTAGGTGATGATATAAACAACTTAGAACACACATATTTAAAAATAATCTTGAATTTTGATTAAGAAAAATCTACTCAAAGTTAATCATCTGAATAGCTGATACAAGATACTTAAACCTTTGCTCATCAGAATCTTTTGTGAAAAGATCAGCATATTCTTCATTTGTGTTACCTTCGACTAGTTTTATCAACTATTTTTCAAAATTATCTCTAATCAAATGATACCTGATGTTGATGTGTTTTGTCCTTGAGTGTTGCATAGGATTCTCTATAATAGAGAAGCACTATTATTGTTTATATGGATGGGAGTCTCTTTGAAGTTAAATCCATAGTCCATCATCTGATTCCGAATCCAAAGCACTTGAGCACAATAGCTAGAAGCAGCGATGTATTTAGCTTTAGCAGTTGATGCGAACACACAGGATTGCTTCTTGCATTGCCAAGAGACTATCCTTCCACCAAGGAATTGGCATCCCCTAGATGTAGACTTTGCGGTCATATTACAGCCACCATAGTCACTATCTACATAAGCATACAAATTGAAGTCGGAATTCTTTGGATACCAAAGACCTAATTTTGGAGCACGTTTGACATATCTAATAATCTTCTTACCAGCAACTAGGTGTGACATCTTAGGGTTGGCTTGATATCTTGCACAAATACATATGGCAAACATAATATCAGACCTGTTGACTGTATGATACATAAGAGACCCAATCATAGTTCTGTAAAGATGTTCATCTACATACTCCCCTTCAAGATCAGGCCCTGCAGAATGGTTTCTAGCTATGGGTGTCTTTGCAATCTTACATTCAGTCAAGTTGAATCTGTTGAGTATGTCTTGTACATACTTTAACTGATTTATGAAGATGTCATCGTCAACCTGCTTCACTTGAATTCCTTGAAAGAAATTGAGTTCTCCCATGAAACTCATTTCAAGTCTATTATTCATTAGTTTCTCAAAGTGTTTACAGAGCTTTGGATTAGGTGACCCAAAGATAATGTCATCAAGAAAAACTTGAACCAGCATCAAGTTATTTCCTATTCCTTTAATGAAGAGTGTTCCATCAATAGTACCCCTCTTGAAGCCATGTTGACAGAGATACTAACATAGTGTCTCATACCACTTTCTTGGAGCTTGATACAACCCATAAAGAGCTTTATCAAGCTTGTAGACATAATAAAGATGATCTACGTCTGCAAAGCAAAGTGGTTGTTTGACATACACTTCCTCATCAATCACCCCATATAAGAAAGCACACTTGACATCAAGTTGGTAGACCTTGAAATCCTTGGATGTAGCAAAAGCAAGGAATATCCTAACAACTTCAAGTCTTGCCACTGGAGCAAAAACATTTGTGTAGTCAATCCCTTGTTCTTATGTGTATCCTTGAACAACTAGTCTTGCCTTGATACAATCCATAATTGCTTGGTTTCTTAGCTCAAATCTTGGGTCAGGATCTCCTGTTAATAAGTTACATGTAGATCCTAAAACATATTCACAAGATTTTTTAAAATAGTTGGTAACTAAATTAGGCTCAAATAGCCAATCAGGACAAGAACCTTTCACACTAGGAGTGTGCTCATTAAAGGTCATATTGGTTGACTCCTCAAATACTCTAGTTCTAAGATTGTATACTCTATAATCCTTAGCTCAGGGAGGAGTATCCAATAAAGTATCCATCATCTGATTCTTAATTTTCATAATGAAGTTCTTCAAGATCTCAGGAGTCTCATCCTTAGTTCTAAGAAAAAAGACCCAAGTGAATCTTATGAAATCATCTATGATCACCAAGAAATAAGAGGTCCTTCCTAGACTCATTACACTGGTGGAGCCAAAGAGATCCATAGGTAATAAGCATAGGGGTGTAGTGATGGAGTTCCTTTCCTTTGGCTTGTGAGACAGCCTGTGTTTCTTTCCTTTTAGACATGCAACACAATGATCATCACTTGTAAACTCTTTCTTTGGCATTCCAGTTACCAAATCATTCTTAATTAACTTGTTCATGTTTTTAAAGTTTACATGGCACATTCTTTTATGCTAGAGGAAAGACTCATCATTATTTGCTTTAAATAGAAAGAAAAAAACTTCTTTAGTAGGGGATGCTTCCTGCAAGTCCATCTTATGCATGTTCCCTTTCCTGGGGCCTCTGAGAAGCATATTCTCTTAAGGAATGACCACCCTAGGCTTGAGAACATTGAACTCATGCTCAGTAAAGAGCATGTTGGGTCTCTGATCACAAAATTAGGATACACTCAGTAGATTGTATCCAAGCTCTTTATCAAAGTTTATCTTTTCAATGCTGAGCTTACTATTTGTGACCTTGCCCCTTCTAGTAATATAAAGACCTGAATCTCCTCCAAAAGCAACTAGCCCTCCATCAATTTTCTCAAAGTTTTAAAGAAAAGAGTCATTGCCTATCATATGCCTGGAACAACCACTATCAATGATCTATACATTTCCCTTGGTCTTTAGTTGTTCCTTCTTAAAAAAGAGATGGTCAGTTACATTTGGAAACCCAAACCTTATTAGTCTTGGGATTGTTAAAGTGAACTGAAGACAATGCAACAGTAATTGATCCTATATGCAAGCTCTGAAAATCATTTGTTGTTATTGATGAAGAACTTTCAGTCACATGGTCTTCCTTTATCTTTCACACCATCTTTGGAAGACTAAACTTGACCTTTAATACTTTGGAAGTTTTGATGACTTTGGAAGTTTTGGAGACTGTAACTTTGGAAATCTTGCATTCACTGCAGCAGACTTCAGTACTTCAGAAGCATTCCTTTCTTCCAAGACCAATTTTTCTTCCGAAGGAAAGTTTTCACTTGTCTTCTTCTTCACTTTGGAGCTTTTGGAAGGAAGATATTTTCCTTCCAAAGAACTCAGAGGATTTATTATTAGTCATATGGATAGTTCTTTTGGAATTGTAAATACAATCCTTAGCAAAATGAGAAGTACTACCACACATGATGCATTCAGTTGACTTCCTTTTAAGAGTCTTCTTTTGAGTAGAAGGTCGAGCTTGATCACTTTCCACTTCCATCTTCATATTCAAAGATGATGCAGCAGTCTTCTTAGGGTGAGCCTTGCTTTTGGAACTAGATATTACAAGCTATGCAGCAGTTATGCATATTTGATCAACCTTCTATTCTTGACCAGGATGAGTTGAACATGAACTATGACTCCAGGTACTAGAGTCCATAGTTGAGTCTTCCGTCTTCACCACTTTAAATCTAATAGAGATAAATACTTGTTTCTGCTTAGAGTTGAAAGTGCCTTGATCTTTTGGGCTTTCTTTGACTTTCTCTTGGCAACCCTGATCAAGTTCTTCCTTTTAGGCTTGGTCATCCCTGGTTCTTTTCTCTCCTAAGGAGAATAGTAACCCTTCTTAGGATGATCTTCTTCACTCACCTCAGATCCCTCCTTCACTATCTCCTCTTCATCTTTATCCTCTTCTTGAATCGGGTCTATGAAAGGAAGCTCATCTTGAAAAGTTTCACACCTTGGAGATCGTACAGATAGTAGAGTGTGTGGAGGAGCTATCTTTAAGATCCCAGTCCTTGCTTATTCTAATAACAAATCTTTGCATGCAAGGATGAGGATATAATGTTTATGAAGGTCTCTTCTTTAAGAACATATTTTTCTGCCCTAGCTTTGCTAATCACAAGCTCAGCCTGGCATTCAGTTAACTTGGTAATGAGATCTTTAATTTGAGTCTTATAATTTGGGTGCTCATGCTTAAGAGTTAAATTATTTTCTTTAGATCTTCTATCTTATATTTGTAATCATTTTTAGCTCTTTTAATATATTCAAGGACTCAAGGTCAGATCTTATTTTGAAGTAATAGTACATGTATCTATTTACTTTAGCAATACATTCAGGACTACAAAGATGTTCTAATACCTTGGCTTCTCCATGATTAGCCATCAGTGCTTGGTTTGGAGAAGCATCTTCAACCTGAATACTTCAATCAAAGCCTCCTTCTTTAACAGCAACTTCATCTTCCTGCTTGGGCTTCTTATACTATCAAGATCCATTAGTGTAGTTTGATCTAGATTGTTTTTGGCTACCATTTGTCCTTAGTGCCTTGAACTCTCTAGCAAAGTGTCCCATTTGGTTACAGTTGTAACACTTCACCTTGCTTTTATCAAGTCCAAACTTTCCACTAGTTGCATAGCTAGGAAATTTTCTACCTATTTTCTTGTAGAACATTTTGGCCCTGTGAGTGAGAAGAGTCATTTGTTGGACTATCTCCATGTACTCAACATCATCTGGATGGATACAGTCCAAGTCTTCAAGAGTTAAGAGAGAGTTGCAACTGCTTACATCAGCAGATATAAAGGCTTGAGAAGAGCTTGTCTATTGGAATGGGCTTACTTGGATGTAGCTCTCCCTTGGTGTCTCCGGAAAGGTGATAAAGGAACCTTTTATGAGTTTTCAAGGTAGCAGATGAGATGATGTTATGGTTCTCTGCAGTCCCTTTCAACCACATGAAAGGCTGAACTCTGATGATTGTTAGAAGAGTTGCTAGAAGGATTTTGCATGTTCATCTCCATTTGGTATTCACTGATGATACCATATAACTTTGTAATAGTAACGGTCTTGAGGTTTTTAGTTCTCTTAATGGCCACATAATAATGAGTCCATTGTCTAGGAAGAGAGGATATGAACTTCTACAATGTCCCTATTCTCAAGATTTACTCCAACGTCCATTAGAGTATCCATAATATCAACATACCTGAAGTATTATTGAGTCATGGTTTCACCTATCTTATAGGTGAAGTTCTCAAATTGTTGCTTCAAGATATCTTTCTTGTTTTCTTTTGCTTTATTAGACCCCTCATACATAAGCTTTAGTGCATCCTATAGTTACTTTGCAGTGTTGCACTTCTTGAAGCCTCTATAGATAGAGTTAGGAAGAGTAGTTTGGAGAGCGGTCATGGCCTTCTGATCTACATCAATTTTCTTCTCGTCTTCCTCTAAGTAGTCAGCCACTTCCTTTGGAATCATACCACTACCAGCAGCAGCTGAAGTGGTGCTTGGAACATGAGGTCTTGAGACAACAGATCCCCACATATTACTATCTTGCGACTTGATGAAGTCTTCGATTCTTTGGCACCAAGTATCAAAGTCATCAGGAGTGATCAGTGGAGATTTTGTCATGGTACCGGTTTCCATATCAGCCTTGGTAAGAATTGCCATTTGAGTTGTTAAGTGTTTTATGAAACTGAAGTGATTTAAGATGGTGAGATCTTACAATCAAGGGCCTAAAAGCTCTGATACCAATTGTAGGACCGTTAGAAGGGGTCAATGCAATAGTCTCTACAAATGTTATGCTAATATGTAGTTGTTTAAACAACTCTAATAATCACTATAGTGCTCTTCTATCTTCTCCTTCTTCCACCTACCGGGATTTAGAATGGTAGGCTTGTACTCTCTTAGAAGTGGCTTCTTAGGCTATGATGACCAAGTGTGCACCTCGCTGGGAGACTCATAATCTCTCCCCTCTATGACCACTGGTTCACTCTCCTCCACTACTAGCTAATCTGGTCCTATGGTCTTGCTACTCCTTGTCGTCACAGCCTTCATACGCACCTTAGGATTTGTTTTAGTGTTACTTGGAAGTGTACCATGTGACCTCTCGGACATTATCTTTACTAATTCAAGCACCTGAGTCTCAATGTTATGCATTGTGGCCTCATGTTGCTGATGTCTTATCTCATTTTATCCTATGTAATTCTTAAATATGTGAAACTTGGCTTAGGTATCCTTTTGTTCTTTCTCTCTATTATCTAATATCTTTGCCAACAGCAACTCCAAATTAGAAGAACTGGCATGCTACCGACTTCAACCTGTTACGGTTGCAATTGAGGTCATCACTATTGGAACTAGTGTAGCTATGTTTGCGGCTGAGTCAAAGGCTGACTCTATTGTTGGTACGACAAACGTTATGTAAACCCAGGTGGTTGCGCTACACCAGTAGTATTCTATTAGGCGAAGTTTGGGTGATTTCGCCACCCTGGGTTGTATATTTTGTTGTATGGATCATGCTAGGAATGAAACTGTCTAGCCATGAAATCCACCTACTCAGAGGGAGGGGTGAGGTCTACATACGAACATTCAGCTTTCAATGAGGACCACCACACAACTCATAGTTCCTTTGTATCTAGGGAGCCTTCATTTAGCCGATCATTGAAGAAAATTTTTCGACATGGGTGGTTAGAGATGTTAGTGTATCGACTTTATGACTCCTTGCCTTGTTGATTGTTGCGCCCAACTCCTAGTTGAATTCCACTGGTAGTTATTTAACTCCTCTAAAAAATTGTATGCTTCCTATGGTTTTTTGGTAACGAAACTACCACCGCACGTGGTATCTAACTATTGACAAGTCGGTGTAGATAGGCCGTTATTAAACGTTTAAATCTGTTGCCATATCTCCAAGCCATTATGTGGACATTTCCTCAGTAACTCTTTGAATCTCTCTCATGACTCATATAATGTCTCTCTATCTTTTTGATAGAATAAATTAATGTGATTCCTTAAACAAACAGTTTTGGATGGTGGAAAATACTTAATCAAGAATTTTTCCGCCAGCTCCTCCCAAGTGGTGATACCATTTGGTAATGCACTGAACCAAACCTTTGCTCGACCACGTAAAGAGAATGGAAAGAGTCAAAGTTTGATCATGTCATCAGAAACTCAGTCAATTCTAAAAGTGCCACAAATCTTAAGGAAATCTGTGACGTTCACTTGGATCATCTTCTAATAATCTGTCAAACTGCACTAAGTTGTAGATCATCTAGATGACCTGAGGAGGGATTTGGAAGTTATTTGCTTCAACAGTCGGTTATGCGTGCAGGACTATTAGAACGGTTCAATGTAACAGTTTCATAATGAGGATAGACTTAGAACACTTAACAAATCCAATAGTAAATTAGGTTCATGATGATACTAAGAACACAAGTAATAAGAGACAGAATAAGAACAAGATAATATTAGTTTTTAAGAAGGATGTATATTGCTCTCAAGTTCTTTTACAAGTTTAACTAAGCATAAAAATAAAGACAAGTACTTGAGACATTTTATATCATCTGGACATACTTTGAAAGCCGGCTATAAACATTAATCTAGATAACAAGATCAATGTACAGTTAAAAAGTAGATTGCCTTTTGACTTATGAAAATGACATGCCATAACTCGCATCCTAATATACTACAAAAAGGATAAAAGTACAAAAGTAGAATATTACAGACAAGAGACCTTAATCTACAGTTTGAGAAAAGCATGGACTTTTCACCAACTCATCTAAGTTGATGAGTTTTCAGAGATGGCAATGAAAAGTGGTTCAACTTTTATCAAAAGGTGGTTCAGAGAAAGCATGTCTTCTCTGTTTTCGAAAGAAATCAGTCTTTGGTTTCATAAGACTTTGTCTTTGAAGCTTCGGAAGATATGGTCTTTTGGCTTTGGAAGAATTTATAGTTAGCATAATTAACTGAGTTGTATTTTCTTCCAAAGTAACTTCCTTGTACTTCATGCATGTATGCTGAGAGCTCTTTGGTTACATCAGCCTCTGTGTGTAATCTTTACAGTACAACACCGGACTATGTACCATCTAAGGTAGGCTTTGCATAGTCAGATATGATTCTTCTTCATAGTCATCTTGTCTTCTTTTTTAGTTGTACGCTCTCTTAATATTCTGTGAAACTCACACTCAGGCTCGGCGAATGGATTGACGACTTTTAAACATATCTATTTTCTTTTTCTTTTTGGGTATTTTATGGATTTTCTAACAAAAGAAAAACTGTATAACAAAATCAAACTAACCTAGAATCAAAATAAGATACTAAGGAAACTAAAACTAGCTAAAGAATGTGTAAACAAGCAAAAATAACTAAATAACTAAAAAGTGACCAAAGTATCGACTAAGATTTTTCTTAGAATTTGTCGTGTTCCAGGCAACGGCGCCAAAAACTTGATGTGGGTAATTATATAAATTGATTACACAACTAACTTTTAAAAGGTAATTACCAATCAACCCAACTACACACAAAGCCAAGTGTACCTATTGTTAACCAGATCTCAATCCAAGGACACGAGAATCTCTAAATACTTTATCCCTATCAATATTTAGTCAATTTGAAAGGGTGATTCCTTTTTTTATAAAATTATATAATAAACTAAAATTAACTTAAGCTATTGAAATTAAGGAAACTAGAAAAATGAGTAAATTGAGAGTTTTTAAGAGAGAGACAAAAAATTCACCTAGGGTTGAATCCACTCACAAAAGTCACGTGATTTAAAACTTACTCTAATGATGACACTTTATACACATAAAAATTATGAAAATAGATTAGACAATCATTAAAGATACCTAACCTGATGAAACATACTCTCATGATGACCCTTACAAAAGTCATCATGATTTAAACTTACTCTGATAAAAAAAATTATGAAAATAGATTAAACTCTCATCAAAGATACCTAACCTAATGATTAGTTGGAAAGTTGATTTAAAAAACAATCAATCCACCTCAAATCGCCTCTATGAAGACCGAGTGACGAATTATGTAAGGGAAATTTTAGGCGCACCGCCTTTTCTTGGAGAAAACCGACCCAAGCGGTCACGGTTAGGTCTCCCCGTGACCGTTTGGTCAGGTGTGAGACCTAACTGTCATGGTTTGCCCTAACCGTGACAGTTATATCTGGGGATCCGTAGTCAATGATTGGGTATGTAATTATGGGGAATTGATTGTGTGCAGGGGGGCTATATGTCACGGTTTGGCCAAACCGTGACATATTGCTTTTATTTTTTTTATTTTTTTAAGCATTAAACATTGTTTTTTATTTTAACTTTATCACTGTAAACTTGAGAATGAAAAGGCGGGAAACACCGTTCGATCGGAGTTTGATTTCGTGTATCT
>BJCO01470970.1:0-13523 GCA_018326465.1 Flaveria floridana | reverse complement strand
CCTTGTTGTCGTTAGCTCAACTGTGATGCGGGTTAGCTACCCCGAAGGATGCACACAGGGTCAATCATTGAGATTGATAATGAGGTGAGCGACCCTGTTATCGCAAAAGACTTGGATAAAGTGCAATCATTAAGATTGCTAATGAGGTGAGCGACCCTGTTGTCGCAAAAGACTCGGAAAGATAATGATAAAAGTACAAAATGAATGAAAGAATAAATAAAGTTACAGCTTGTTGTATGTACGATGTGTGCTCATGTATGGAAGTAAAAGGGAAAGGTCGTATGAAAAGAGTATTTTCATATAACAAATACACAAAGAATTTTTAATACTTTTAAAACGAGAACTCACTCAGCAACGCTAACTTTTATGCATTTTTAGTTGGCAGGTAAATTGTTACTAAGGATGGCATGCGGGTGAAGCTACTCGGTGGGGCATGACTGACATCCATTCTTACATGATAATACTGTTGTTTTGTAATGCAATGGAACAATTCTTTTGTAATCTGATTAAACCAGGGTGTATTGCTTAACAACAGTGTTTATAATGAAATGAATGGCTTTTGCTAAATTGATTCTGCTGCTTAAATTTGTAATATGTCACGTTTTGTGTAATTATTGCTGTGAATGACCAACTGTGAGGTCTCCGGGATCGGGGCATTACAAGTTGGTATCAGAGCCAAAGTTTAAGCGAATTGGGTAAATTATATTCAAAAACCTAAACTTAAACTGAAACTGGGATAGAAAGAGAGATGTCAGCCCGAGTAGATACGTGCCATCAGGTATTCATTTTCTTGAAGTTAACAGTATTATGTGCGTGTGCTATTTGACTTATGTGTTCTTAGTAGATTTAGATACTAATGTAGTCAGGACAGGAAATGCTTGGGGTGTGAAGAGTAAAGTAAGTTGCTAATCACAACTAGCCACTGTAATTAGGGAATTACTATACTTGACATAAGCTGAGCCATCACCTTGAATGACCATGTTAGTGTTTGCATCTTATAGCATCTAAGAAATGGCTGGACAAAAATCTTCCAAGGCTGCTAGAGGCAGAGGTCGACCACGTGTGACAAGGAGTAGTGCTAAGCTCCTGAGACGACTCATGAGAACCCTAAGGTTCATGGCCAAAGCGAGGAAAATAAGAATGCTAGCCTGAACGCCTCAGCTAGGGAGGCGATTGCTGATGAAGTGCACCAGGTCATGCAGACAGTTTTACCGTCTGTAGTGACTGAAGTCATCAGGGCTGTAAGAAGCGAGGAAAGAAAGGAGAAGGAGAATAGGAAGGGATCAACGGGCAAGGGGAGCAGAGGGGAGGAGGAACGACCAGAGCCTGAGACTGTATTGTCTGACGAAGAAGGGGAAGATATAGTGGGGGTGACTACCAAGGGGTACAGTTATGGGGCTTTCCAAAGGTGCAAGCCCCCGACCTTCGATGGCAATGGCAATGCTGCAGCCGCTCACCGCTGGTAAGGGAGATGGAGGTGGTGTTGGAAATCATTGAGTGTCGCGAAGACAAGAAGGTGAAGTTCGTGACTCACTCCTTTATTGACTCGGCGTTGTGTTGGTGGGACAACCTTGTCCAAGCTGAGGGTGCCAAAGCCATCAGAAAGATGCGATGGAAAGAGCTGAAGCAATTGGTGATTGAGGAATTCTGTCCTCATAGGGAACTCGATAAGATCAAGAGGGAGTTCCTGCAACTTGAGGTGGGAACCATGACCCACTAGCAGTACACCACCAAATTTAACGAAATGGCGAGACTGGTACCGGATCAGGTGATGCCGGTGTCCTGAAAGATCAATCAGTACATCCAGGGATTGCCAGCCGACATTCATAGGCACTTGATCGCTGCCTGACCAAACACTTTTAGGTCGGCAGTGTATTTGGCCGGGAGGCTCTATGATGAGAGGGAGGTGACGGTGGTAGAGGTGAAGAAAGCTGGTGGTGGTGACCGAAACTGGAAAAGAAAGCAGTTTGGGCATGGTGGTTATATCCCGAACAACAAGAAGATAAGAATAGATGACCGTAGAGTAGGGTCATCAAGATCGGGACCCAAGAGGTGTGGCAAGTGCGAGAAGGAGCATACGGGTGAGTGCAGGTTTGGGCTCAACGTGTGTTTCAAGTGTGGGAAGTCAGGCCACATCTCCAGAGACTGTAAGGCGCTGAAGTGTTATACCTGTGGCAAGGAGGGCCACGTGAGCAGGGACTACAGAAGGCCGAGAGTAGAGAGTTCCGAGGCGAAGAAGACAACCGGAACTGAAGGGCCGAAAGCAAGTACAAGAGCTTTCATAATGACCCATGAAGAGGCAAGGGCAACCCCTGATGTCGTATGAAGTATGTTTCTTGTGAATCAAACTCTTGCCACTGTGTCATTTGATTCTGGTGCTAGTAGGAGTTTTATTTCTGCTGCCTTTTGTGCTAAGTTGCCTATTGGGAGTATGGATATTAGTGAGCCCTTTGATGTAGAAACTGCCATTGGAAAGTCTACCAGGATTTTTAAGATGATAGAAGGTTACAACATAGAGTTAGAAGGTCATAAGTTCCCTGTTAGACCATTCGTGATGACCTTAGGCGGTTTTGATGTAGTCCTAGGGATGGATTGATTGATGAATTATGACGCGAATATTATGTGTCGCAAGAAGCTGACCAGACTGACGCGCCTGACGGAAGTTTGGTGACAATTTACGGTGATCGAGTCACAACCATCCCGAAGGTAATTTCAATGGCGGTGGTGGGGAAGTGCATGACACGTGGATGTAGTGCTTGTTTGGCCTACGTGAAGGATGTAGACACGTCAACACCACAGTTGTCTGATGTACCGGTGGTGTGTGACTTCTTCGATGTGTTTCTAGAGCACTTATCGTGTGTGTCGCCGGATCGTGAAATCGAATTTCAGATCGACCTGATACCTGGTGCTCAGCCTGTAGCTAAGGCACCGTATTGGTTGGCTCCAACGGAGACGAAGGAATTAATGGAGCAACTGCAAGAGTTGCTCGATAAGGGGTTTATCAGACCGAGTATCTCTCCTTAAGGTGCTCCGGTCTTGTTCGTAATGAAGAAGGACGTCAGTATGAGAATGTGTATTGACTACAAGTTAACGGTGAAGAATCGGTATCCACTACTGAGGATTCGATCAACTCCAAGGTGCTAGTTGGTTCTCGAGGATAGATCTTCGATCTGGCTACCATCAATTAAAGGTAAAGGAGCAAGACATTCCTAAAACATCTTTTTCGTACGCGTTATGGACACTACGAGATCCTTGTGATGTATTTTGGTCTAACTAATACGCCACCTGCTTTTATGGATTTGATGAATCGAGTGTGTTGGCCGATGTTTGATAAATTAGTTATTGTGTTTATTGACAATATCCTGATTTACTCAAGGAGTGAAGAAGAGCATGCAGGTCACATTCGGGTGGTGTTAGAGACGTTGAGAAAGGAGAATCCGTATGCCAAGTTCTCCAAATGCGCGTTCTTGTTACGCGAAGTTCAATTCTTGGGTCATGCGGTAAATTTCGAAGGGATTATGGTGGACCCAACAAAGGTGAAGGCGGTGATGCAATGGAAGTCTCCAAAGTCGGCATCTGAGATCCGTAGCTTCTTGGGGTTGGTGGGCTACTACCGAAGATTCATTCAAGACTTTTCCAAGATAGCCTCACCTTTGACTAAACTGACTCGTAAGGATGTGAAGTTTGTGTGGGGTCGAGAACAGGAGGACGCATTCGAGGAATTGAAGGAGAGATTAACACAAGCTCCTGTCTTGACATTACCTGAAGGTAGTGAATACTTAGTGGTATATTCGAATGATTCTTATTCTGGGCTAGGTTGCGTATTGATGCAACGTGAAAGGGTGATAGCCTATGCATCCCGACTGTTGAAAACCCATGAAGTCAACTATCCCACGCACGATCTAGAACTTGCAGCGGTAGTATTTGCCTTGAAGATTTGGCAGCACTACTTGTACGGGACGAAGTGCACCATCTTCACAGATCACAAAAGCTTGAAGTACTTCTTCAAGCAGAAGGACATGAACATAAGGAAGAGGCGATGGTTGGAGCTTATAAAGGATTATGATTGTGAGATCCACTATCATCCGGGCAAGGCCAATGTGGTGGCAGATGCTCTTAGCCAAAAGGAAAGACCCGAGCCGATTCAGGTAAAGGCGTATCGGTTGATTATAACCCCGGGTGTGATGACGCAAGTCAAAGAGTTTCAAGATGAGGCAATGAAAAAGATCATCTTAACTCTGAAGGATGAGGGGCTTAGTCGCAGAGTTGGGTGAAAACACTCTCGGTGTTAGAACCCGACACGGGCGGATGTGGATTCCTTGTTACGGGGACTTACGTGGAAAGATCATGGATGAGGCTCATAAAACTCGGTACTCCACTCACCTCGGCGCTACTAAAATGTACCAGGACTTGAAAAAGGACTATTGGTGGCTGGGCATGAAACGCGACGTGGTAGAGTACGTGAGTAAATGCCTTACTTGCTTACAAGTGAAGGCGGATCATCAGAAACCTTACGGGAAGATTCAGCTATTGGATATACCCGAGTGGAAGTGGGAGCACATCACCATGGACTTTATTACAAAGCTACCACGTACCCCGAAAGGGTATGATGCTATATGTGTGGTAGTTGATCGCTTGACGAAGAGTGCTCACTTCCTACCGATCCGAGAGACGTATTCTTCTGAGAGACTCACGGATCTATTTATCAAAGAGATTGTAGCTCATTATGGTGTGCCAAGGTGTATTGTATCTGATCGTGACACTCGTTTTACATCCAAATTTTGGAAGAAATTCCACAATGCGATAGGAACGAGGCTACACATCAGCACGGCTTATCATCCTCAGACGGATAGTCAGTCTGAGAGGATGATCCAGATACCTGATGACATGCTTCGAGCGTGTGTGATCGATTTTGGAGGAAGTTGGGATGACCATCTACCGTTAGCAGAATTCTCGTACAACAACAGTTATCATGCCAACATTGGCATGCCACCATACGAGATGCTATATGGTAGAAGATGTAGGACACCTGTTTTGCTGGGGTGACATTGGTTAGAGAGAGTTGGGAAGTATTAAGGTGATTGAAGCCATGACTGAAAAGCTCGCAAAGAGTAAAGCCTTTATGAAGACAACCAAAGATAGGCAAAAGTCGTATGCTGATAAACGGCGTAGACCGACTGAGTTCCAGGTGGGTGATAGGGTTATGTTGAAGGTCTCACCTTGGAAGGGTATCAACCAGTTCAGAAAGCGGGGCAAGTTGAGCCCAAGGGATATAGGACCTTTCCGAATCATTGCTCGAGTAGGAGAGGTGGCCTATAGGTTGGAATTACTAGATGAGTTAAGTGGAATTCACCCAACATCCCATGTAACTCATCTGTGGAAGTGTTTAGCTAATGAGGATATGGTTGTACCACTGGAGGTCATTGAAATTGATGAACGGCTCAACTATGTGGAGCAACCAATGGCGATCATTGATCGTAAGGAGAAGAGGCTAACGAATAAAGTGGTTCCTGTTGGGCGTGTACAATGGAAGCACAGAAAGGGATCCGAGTCTACATGGGAGGTTGAAGGAGAGATGAGACAGCATTACCCTCATCTATTTGAGGAATAATAGGTTTCGGGAACGAAACCTATATAAGGGGGTGGACTTATAACACCAGAAATTTTATAGGCAAAGAAAGAAAGGATAAATGTCGATAAAAGAAGGAAATGTGAGATAACCCAAAGTTGACGGTTTAAAAGTGTCCAAAAGGACAAAAGTTTAAAAGTTGGTGAATAAAGGTGATGGCCACCGATGTTGCCTATTTTACACTTCTTCTCATTTGGATTTTAAAGAGAGAAGCAGAAGAGAATTCGGATTTGTAGAGAGAAAGAAGAAGAATTTGAATTTTTTGGTAAGAATTCTCGGTTTTATGATCTTTTAGATGTTTCTAGTCTCGGTTATGTGCTTATAAATGTGATTGTGTGTTCGGGTTGTGTATGTGTGTGGGTTTTAGGTGTTAAGCACGACTGAGAAAGTTCATGAGAAGGGTTCAAACCCGAAAGCCGCTCAGGTGAGTTCTAGATCCCCCACTTTACATGTTTTAACTGATTTTTGGGGCTGGAAATGCATGTATGTACTTTTTTGTAAAGTTGGATTTCACACCCGTAAGTATATTTTGAATGTGTATGTGGGTGGGTGTGATTTGGGCGTATTTGATGTTATGTTTATGATATATGTGTATGTTTTGATGCCCAGAATGTTAGAATTAAGCCTAGAACATGCTACATTAGGGTCTGGGACTGATTATGAATGTTCTTAGTATGTTAAGACTGCCCATGCGCCTAATGTTAGCCCATCCGTCCAACTAACTAAACTTCCTAAGTGTTCCCATGCGCCTAAAACTTCATGCGCCTGAATAGTACCCCATGCGCCTAAAACAGTACCTTAGAAAATTCTAAGTATAGTTCATGCACCTGAACAAGGTTCATGCACCCAGGATTTATGACTAATTGACTACGTATTGAGGCTCATCCGTCCCAATAGTGATCATGCGTCGACCTTCCATGCGCCTAAGTGACTTTGTGCGTCTAAGAGGCCCATGCGTCCGAAAAGGGCCCATGCGCCGAACAGGGCCCATGCGTCCAAACAGGGCCCATGCGCCCACACAGGGCCCATGCGCCCACACAGGGCTCATGCATCCAACACTTAGAATTTATTTTTCAGGAATTTTATGGGAGTCTGTGCGATTAGGGTTTGGAACAAGATTTGACTAGGGTTAATAAATGCTTAATTCCAAGCATAATCATGATTGTCTTTATGATTCCTTATTATTATCATTATCGTTACTGTTATCTTTATTATTATTGCTATTAATATTATTAATATTGTAGGACTTTACGAGGTATGTATATGATCGTAACGTAAAGTATTATCATTAATAAAGTGAAAGATTATTGATGAAGAAAAGTGGAACGTAAATGAATGAATGAAAGTCTTGCAAGCAAATGTATGGAGGTGCACGGCCTTGTTGTCATCAGCTTAACTGTGATGCGGGTTAGCTACCCCGAAGGATGCACACCATGTCAATCATTCAGATTGACAATGAGGTGAGCGACCCTGTTGTCGCAAAAGATTCGGATAAAGTGCAATCATTGAGATTGATAATGAGGTGAGCGACCCTGTTGTCGCAAAAGACTCGGAAAGATAATGATAATAGTACGAAATGAATGAAAGAATAAATAAAGTTACACCTTGTTGTATGTACGATGTGTGCTCATGTATGGAAGTAAAAGGGAAAGGTCTTATGAAAAGAGTATTTTCATATAACAAGAGCACAAGGAATTTTTAATATTTTTAAAACGAGAACTCACTTAGCAACGCTGACTTTTATGCATTTTCAGTTGGCAGGTAAATTGTTGCTGAGGATGGCACGCGGGTGAAGCTACTCGGTGGGGCATGACTGACATCCATTCTTACATGATAATACTGTTGTTTTGTAATGTAATTGAACAATTCTTTTGTAATTTGATTAAACCAAGGTGTATTGCTTAACAACAGTGTTTATAACTAAATGAATGGCTTTTGTTAAATTGAATCCGCTGCTTAAATTTGTAATATGTCACGTTTTCTGTATTTATTGCTATGAATGACCAACTGTGAGGTCTCCGAGATCGGGGCCTTACATAACACAATCAGCTTCAAACGTGAAATCACTATGATTATTACTAACTGTGAATAGACTAGCTATCTATTACAATAAACTGCTTATGTTTTGCAACTATTATTGTTATTTATTTAATGCAAACTCAGGAATTCACCAACCATTGTGTTGACTTGTTTAGTATGCTATTCTCAGTTTAGAGTTGCCAGTTGCCTAGGAGCACGCAGACGTCAGTATTATTGAGTTATCAGCATTGTTTTAAAAATACTATTTTGGAGTTTGTTTATTTTAAACAGTTATTCTTAGTTGTTTGCATTAGGGTCGGGCACGTATGTTTGCGCATATTTCCTTAGATGTTACTTGATTTGGGTCTTCAGATTATTTAAACGCTTCCGCACATTTTAAAGTTAAACATTGATTATGTTTATTAGTTCATATGGAGTCGTTCTGATTAACTAATGACTGGGATCCTGGTTTGTCACGCCTCGCGGTAAAACCTCGCACGTGGACTTTGTGGGTGTGACAGATTGGTATTAGAGCCATTGGTTATAGGGAACTAGGTTGCATACACACTAGACTATAACCGCACACAGTTAGTTAGTTACTCGTTGCTTGTCCTCTTACTGTATACTCATTGGCATACACATCACATACCCTACAGTATGGCATCATCATCATCTTTTTCCCCTGTTCAGCACGCACCTGGAAAGGAACCCGAGGTTCCTATCGTTCATTCATCGTCTAGGAGTTACGGTTCTAGAACTTTCGTATTTATATCTAACGCGTACTTTTCGAACGAGCCAAAAATTGAGCGGGACATGACTAATCCTGAAAATTGGGACTGGTATCGCACTACACTGATTAGGATGCTAGAAAAGGAGAATGTCCCATGTACGATCCCTACCGTGAATAGCGACACCATATTATACCCTCTATCCTACACACTTCAAACGGCTATAACTGCTTTGATGGTCCCACATGATCGACTACAAGGTGTAGCCAAGAAGAAATTTAAAAGGTTCAACGTGTGACAGCAACACCACAGCATAGTGTACGAGAATATGTAAGACTCATTCCTGTATATGAAAGGACGCATGGATGGTCAGACAGGAGGGATCTAGCTCTGCATGGACACGTTGCTGAGTTGATGCCTACTCTAAACGCAACGCGTGATCAGCTTCATAAGGCTATCATTCGTATACACAAGTTAGAAAACCAACTCGAGCCTCAGGAGGCTCCAACTGAGGAGCCTCAGGAGGTACCCAAGGAGGTACCTGAGGAGGAACGAGAAGAAGATCTGTAGGGATATTGTCCTTATTATGAAGTCCAGAAGTTAGAGGTTGAGTTCTGGAATTTGAAGATGCAGGGTTCTGAGATTAAGGCCTACATCACCAGGTCTCATGAGTTGGCTACTTTGTGCTCCAAGATGCTAACCCCGATGCATAAAATGATTGAGTTATTTATGCTTGGTCTAGTGCCTGAAATCCAAAGCATGGTCACTGCTTCCAACCGCAGTACTATCCAACAAGCAATTCAGTTGGCTCACAAGTTAACCGACCAGGCAGTGAAGCAAAGTAAGCTGCCAAAGCGGGGTACAGTGGCTAGTGTACTAACAGCGGTGAGTGTACCGGAAAATAAGCGCAAGTGGGATGGTCCAAACAACAAAGAATCAACTTTGGGTAATCAGTAACAACACCATCACCAGCAACAACCGAGGAAGTTCGACAAAAACCGAGGAAGTTCGACAAGAACCGAGGTTACAATCAAACCGCCACTGCTAATCAAGGTGAAGGGGATACATTGGGAGGATCCTAAGTGTAATCAATGTAACTACCACCACGTTAGTAGATGTGACAATTTCAAGGGCCAACATTATGGGAAGATTGGTCATGCAGCTAAAGATTGTCGTGGCGAGCCAATGAAACACCACAACATCCCCAGGAAACTCACAAAGGATGTTGGAATGTGGAAAGGAAGGCCATTACAAGCGCAACTGCCCACAACTGAGGAACAATGGAAATAACAACAACGGCAATGGCCACAACAATAACAACAACGACAACAACAACAATAATTATAAAGGAAATACTAATGGGGGTAACAACAATGGAGTCAAAGGGAGAGCCTTCGTCATTGGCTCAGGTGACGCATTAAACGACCCTACGACTGTTACTGGTAAATTTTCTATTAATGGGTGTTTTGCTACGGTACTATTCGATACTAGAGCCGATAGAAGTTTCATGTCCTTAAAGTTCTGTAGTCTTTTAAGTGATACGCCCTCCGCCTTAGAATCTAAGTACACCATAGAATTAGCCGACGGTAAACAGATTCATGTAACGCATATCCTTAGAGATTGCAAGATAGAGCTTGCTGGTCATACTTTCACTATAGATCTTATGCGTGTTACGTTGGGGGTTTTGATTTAGTGATAGGCATGGATTGGCTCTCTAATAAGCAAGTGGAAGTCATATGCCACGAGAAAATCATACGGATTCCTATTGGTGATGAAATAATTATGGTCAGAGGTGATAGGAGTGGTACAGTGATAGGCATCATCTCGTGCATGAAGGGACAAAAGTTATTGAGAAAAGGTCGTTTAGCCATATTGGCACTCGTCACCAATAAGCAACCGAAAGAAAGTAAAATGGAGGACATTCGTGTAGTACGTGACTTTCCGGAGGTGTTTCTAGAGGATCTTCCTGGACAACCACCTCACTACCAAGTGGAATTCCAGATTAAGTTGACTCCCGGCGCAACCCCTATTGCTAGGGCACCTTATCGATTAGCATCGAACGAACAACAGGAGTCCTCATCACAACTTCAAGAGCTTTTAGATAAGGGCTTTATTCAACCTAGCACCTCATCTTGGGGAGCAGCCGCTGTCCTTTTTGTTAAGAAGAAGGATGGCATATTTCGAATGTGTATCGATTATAGGGAGTGGAACAAGGTCACAATAAAGAACCGGTATCCCTTACCTCGTATTGATGATCTGTTCGATCAACTTCAGGGATCCAGTTACTATTCTAAGATTGATTTAAGGTCGGTGTATCATCAGTTACGAGTTCATGAGGAAGACATCTCAAAAACCGCTTCCAGGACTCGTTACGGACATTATGAATTCTTGGTCATGCCTTTTGGTCCAACTAATGCACCAGCTGTGTTCATGGACCTCATGAATCGTGTGCGCAAACCCTATCTTGTCAGTTCATTATTATGTTTATCGATGACATACTGATATATTCTAAGACCAAGGAGGATCATGAAGAATACTTACGATTGATCTTAGAACTATTGAATAATGATCAATTATACGCCAAATTCTCTAAGTGTGACTTTTGGATACGAGAAGTGCAATTCCCAGGTCACATTATTAATGAGAAGGGGATACATGTTGATCCTACCAATGTTTAGGCAATAAAGAATTGGGCTGTACCCAAAACGCGGAACGAGATACGACAATTCCTTGGGTTAGCAGGATATTATGGACGCTTCATAGAGGGATTCTCTAAGATCGCACAACCTCTCACAGCCTTGACTCACAAGGGAACGACATACAAATGTGGTGAGAGTCAAGAATCGGCTTTTCAACTGTTAAAACAGAAACTTTGTAGTGCACCGATATTGGCACTGCCAGAGGGAACAAATGATTTCATGGTGTATTGTGACACATCCATTCAAGGATTGGGTTGTGTCTTGATGCAGCGAGATAAGGTGATAGCCTACGCCTCGAGAAAACAAAAGGTTCAAGAGAAGAACTATACCACCCATGACTTGGAATTGGGTGCAGTGGTTTTTGCCTTAAAGATTTAGAGACATTACTTGTACGGTACCAAGTGCACCATCTGTACCGATCACAAGAGTCTTCAACATATCTTAAAAAAAAGGAACTAGACATGAAGCAAAGGCGCTAGGTAGAGTTGTTGAACGAATACGACTATGCTATCAAGTATCATCCGGGAAAGGCAAACGTCGATACCGATGCCTCAAGCCGGAAAGAAACAGCTAAACCCAGACGGGTGCGATCCTTACAGCTTACAATCAGTACCCACCTGCCTGAACAAGTTAAGGAAGCACAGATAGAAGTCTTAAAAGCAGAATATATCGGGTTTGAGTCGTTACGGGGCATGGATAAACAACTGGAGTTGAAAGAGGATGGAATTCGTTATTTCATAGATAGACTTTGGATGCCTGTCTATGGAAATATGAGGGATTTAGTTATGAGTGAGGCACACAAACCTAAGTATTCTATACATCCTGGATCTGATAAGATGTATCATGACCTAAAGGTGCACTATTAGTGGCCTAACATCAAGGCGGATGCAGCTACGTATGTGAGCAAGTGTTTGACCTGCTCGAAGGTAAAGGTGGAATACCAAAAACCATCCGGGCTGTTACAACATCCCGAGATACCAATGTGGAAATATGAACAAATCTCCATGTATTTTATTACTAAGTTACCAATGACTAATACTGGTTGTGACACGATATGGGTTATCGTGGATCGGTTGACAAAGTCTACTCACTTCCTTGCAATTAAGGAAACTGACAAGATGGAGAAATTAACCCAATTAGACCTTAAGGAGATCGTTTCGAGACACGGTGTACCGATCTTAATTATTTCTGACCATGACACTCGTTTCACGTCACACTTCTGGCAATCACTGCAGAAATCTCTGGGTACGCGATTGGATTTGAGTATTGCTTATCATCCATGGACTGATGGCCAGAGTGAGCGTACTATACAGACGTTGGAGGATAAGCTACATGCTTGTGTGATTGATCTCGGGAATAACTGGGAAGTTCACCTGCCATTGGTGGAATTTTCTTATAACAACAGTTATCACACTAGCATGCATGCAGCACCTTTCGAGGCTTTGTATGGGAGAAAATGTCGATCACCAGTTTGCTGGGCGGAAATTGGTGATAGTCAGCTAACGGTTCCCGAGTTAATACATGAGAAAACTGAGAAGATTGTGTAGATACGAAACCGTATGGCTGCAGCACGAGACAGAAAGAAGAGTTATGCTGACAAATGACGGAAACCCTTAGAGTTTCAGATTGGCGACATGGTTTTATGGAAGGTTTCACCAGGAAGGGCGTAGTTTGGTTTGGCAAGCGAGGAAAGCTAAATCCGAGATATGTTGGACCATTTGAGATAGTGGAAAGAATAGCCCCAGTGGCCTATCGATTAGCTCTACCTGATTCGCTAAGTGGAATCCATGATGTATTTCACGTTTCGAATCTAAAGAAGTGTTTAACTGACAAACCGATGGTCGTACCACTATAGTAAGTTCAAGTGGATGAACAATTACGCTTTATTGAAGAACCAGTCAAGGTGATGGACCATGAGGTGAAAACACTTAAGCAAAGTAAGATACCCATAGTCAAAGTTTGTTGGAACTCGTGACATGGACCAAATTTCACGTGGGAACGTGAAGATCAAATGAAGCTTACGTGTCCTCAACTGTTCGACAAGACGATGCCTACAGATGAAGGTATTGATTTAAATTTCGGGACGAAATTTCTTTCAACATGAGGATGATGTGACAACTCATCCAAAACTCACTTGATTTTGATTTCTGTGTGCCAATGCAGTAAACCAGTGATGGAACACTCACTCACCATGTAACGCAATTTCCGGGATGAAAATTCTTTCAACATGGGGATAATGTGACATAAGGTAATTTTCCGTTACCAAACTCCGTTAGTTCCGTTAAGTCTTTGCGTACACGTGTCGTAAGCACACACTGGTTTTTGTTGAATGTTGGTGACCTAACAATAATAATCAATGATAAACAATGATAATCTAATTAATAATGTTGATTATTGGTTGTGATTATGTGATTTATGAGTTTATAGATTTTAAATATTTATTTTGTA
>BJCO01470966.1:0-10840 GCA_018326465.1 Flaveria floridana | reverse complement strand
ACTGTCTAGTGAGACGTGACGGGGATACAACAAACATATAGGACGCAAACAGTCAGCTTCGGTTCGAAACGCTAAGTAACATGAACATAGGCTAGATACCTAACGATATGCTCTATATACTAAACCATTGAAACGCTTACGAACACATTTCTTGTTTATTAAACCAGTGGACTCACCAACTTTATGTTGACATATTTTAGCATGTTTTCTCAGGTCACAGGAACGCATAAGCTCATGATGCACGCTACAGGAAACGCACTCAGGACATGCATTCATCTACTTTATTTTCTGCATTGAACATTTTGTCTAGACTTGGCTCTTGTAACTGTCATGTAATGGATTTACAAACTATGTACACGCTTCCGCACTGTTGTAAACTTTGTTTATGTTCTTTTGAATGAAGTCAAATGTTTATTTAAATTCATATAGTGTCGTTCGATATAACTGTGTCTGAGATCCTGGTATGTCACACGCCTAACGGTAAAACCCCGTTCGTGGAAATTGAGGGTGTGACAGTTGGACCATAATCAAAGTTGTTTAACCATTTAAACAAGAAAAACGCAGCGGAATAAGATCTTAATGTTATGGTTTATATTCTGAAAATCAAGGCTCATATCATGACAATAACAAACCCAAGAACATAAGGATCATATATATGTGTTTGAGCTAGCTATCAAGAAGAAGAAACAACCAAAACAACACTTACAAAACAGCTTTAGAAGAGCTGCAGAAAATCAAACTTTGGATGAAGATGGAGCTGCTCTTGAATGACCAAAACACCAAGATAGATGTCCTCAAGCTTGCATACCCACAAGTGTGATGCAAACACCTCTTGTTGCTAGGATTCAACACCAAAATCGCAAGAAACAAGTTGCAGAAAACCCTTTTCCATCCTTGTTTTTTTCTTAGATGAGAGAAAATTGAGTCTTGCATGTATGACGGAGAGGAAGGTGGAGTGCGTTTTCAAGTTAATGTGTTGTATGTTCACAAGACACAAAAGAACAAACCCCTAAAGAGGGGCGGCCGAATAATGTCAACAGATGGGGTTTTTCCCCCAAAAACCATTCTCCAATTATTTTATAAATTAACCTTTTATTAGTTATATAATTAACCTTTTAATTATATAACTCATACACACTTTTATTATTTGATGTTATTTAAGCAACTTAAACAACATTACAAATAATACCCATGAACAAAATATCCTTATAAGTTTTTCTATCTCATATATAATTTATTTAGAAAACCCATTTTCTAAATTGGTGTAAATATTTAATTGCATGATCATATCACAAATTAAATATTAGTTGGTGTTTGCTAAACTTGTTATTGGGTATGACCCGACTTGGATCATGACGTACTAACCACATCAATGTTCTATGTTTCTTAGGCATAAAGAAACCAACACCATTCTCAGTTGAAACACTTTGATTTTGAACTGATTGTCTGACAGGATCAGCTTGCAGTGGGAGATCTTCATTAGGTTGCTCAGAAGAAGTTGGAGTAATCATTGGAAAGTCATTCCTTCTTTCTACTAATGATGAAGATTCAGCTGATTGTAGGTTTCCTGCATCAGACAAGTGAAATTGATCAAAAGATTTTGTAAAGGAATCAATATCAAACAACCAGTCAGGACCATTTGTAGATTTGGGAAAAGAATGTTCCTTGAATTGAACATTTATTGATTCATCAATTATGTTTAATCTGGGATTAAACACTCTATAAGCCTTTGAGATAGAAGAATAACCTACAAAGAATCCTTCATCAGACTTGGATGAAAACTTTCCCAAATAGTCTAGGGTGTTTAATATTGAGACAGGACAACCAAATGACTTAAAAATCCAATAAATGGTTTTCTTTGAAAGATAAGTTCAGAAGGAGTCTTTTTGCTTTCTTTTACACTCAAAGTTCTATTTTGTACAAAGCACGATCTGTTAACTGCTTCTGCCCAAAAGGTAATTGGTAGTTTAGCATCGGCTAGCATGGTTCTTGCTGCTTCAATTAGTATTCTATTTCGCCTTTCAGCTACCCCATTTTGTTGAGGAGTTTTAGCTACACTAAATTGATGAGCGATGCCTTTGGTTGTACAAAATGAACTCATGTCTTCATTCTTAAATTCTGTCCCATTATCACTTCTAATTGATTTAACTTTATGATCAAGTTGGTTTTCAATTTTTATGATAAACTCTTTTATTAGTTGGGAAGCTTCGTTTTTATGAAGTAAGAAGAAGACCAATGTAAATCTGGAAAAGTCATCTATGATCACCAAACAATACTGTTTCTTTCCAATACTCATAACATGAGTTGGTCCAAAAAGGTTCATATGAAGTAACTTCAATGGAGAATCGTTTGTGTTCACTAGCTTTGGTTTGTGGGAAGATTTATGTTGTTTTCCTTTGAGACATGCTAAACAGTGGTCAACAAAGTGAAATTCTTTCTGGGTCAAACCAATGACATGATTTCCCTTGACCAATTTGTTCATGTTTTTGAAATTTGTGTCCCAAACGTCTGTGCCAAAGGTGTGACTCATCAAAAGATGCTTTTGACAGAAGACATGTTTCTTCTTTTGGTAAAGTAGAATTGAGGTTTAAGACATAGGTGTTATTTTTTCTTGGGGTCTTCAAGACAACCCATTCTTCCAAAATTTGGAATCCTGGTTTTAGAATGTAGTAATGAGTGTCAATAAAGTGAGTTGAATATTTCTTGTCACAGATCTGAGACATGCTGAGCAGATTGAAATTTAGTTGTTCACAGTAGTTCACTCTATCAAATCTCAACATCCCGTTTGTCACAGATCCTTCACCAGTAATTCTGCCATTGTGAATCTCCACCAAATGCCACAGTAGTTCCTTGAATATGCTTGAAGTCATGAAGGAGGGAACGATCTCCAGTCATGTGTCAGGAGAACCCATTGTCCACATACCATAAACTATTGGACCTGCATGAGTGACCCTGCAAGCACAAAAAGAACTAATTAGAGTATGGAACCCAAGCCATGATGGTCTTGGGTTTCCCGTTCCTATCCATGATAGTAACTTTTTAGTACTTTCCTCTAAATTGTGACTTGGGGGATGTGGTTAATTTCTATTTATACCTTGTTTGTTTCATCATATCTACATCAACTGAAGTGTCAGAAGAGTATTCAAACCTTTGATCCCTATTTCTCTTCAAAAATTCAACCTGTTTTTTATTATCAAACTTCCTTTTTGAATTATAAGAATGATAGTTTGTCTGAAGTTATGTTTTATATTTCTTTGAACTCTTTTTAACTCTTTCAGATTACTCAAATCATCATCAGACCTGGAAGTCTTGAACAGTTTATTTTGAAAATGACTGTTGATTTTAGGTTTTGCAGATGTGATTGGTGAAATGGGCTTGTTTTGAGGAATTCTCAGTCCCTTTTGTTTGAAGAAACAATCAGATGTGTTGTGGTTGGTCATATCACATACAAAACAATATTTGTTAAAATAACAATTTTTGGTGGAATGATTGTTCATGTCACAGATTGAGCAAAATTTATTGAAAAAGCACTTATCTGTTCTGTGATTTGACATTTCACACACGTCACAATACATGTGTTTGTTTCTAGACACTGATCCTGGTGTTGATGTCTCGGTGACTTTACCAGTTTTGAACTGAGCCTCAATTTTTGATTTTGGTAAGGAATCATGATCAGTCCTTTTAGTAGTTTTTTCACAACACTACTAGTCTTGATTTTCTTTGAGTGATTTTGCTTTCTTAAACTTTTCCTATCCTCTTTTTCTTGTTGATTTACATGATCTTTATTAAAAATATCAAAACCAACTCCTTGCTTTGGTTTTGATGATTGAGGATCTGATCTGATCTTTCATTTTGAAACCAGTGAGATTTTACTTTTGATTTTCGGTGAACATTTGTCTGATTTGATTGAATTCTTTGGAGATTTGATCTCATAATCAGATCCGCATTCAATAGATGGTGTCATAGAATCATCAGATATCTTCTTTTCTTTGGAAATTGCAGGAACAAATTTCATAAAAGGCACTATGGATTTGACAGGACTTGTTGGTTTAATGACATTCACTGTTTTGTCTGAGTACTCTTTGATTTAGATAGGATGACCTAACTTAATTTTCTCCTCATTTGTTTCAATGTAAACACTTGGTTTATTTTGAGGATTAGTGATTTGAGTTACTATTGACTTAGGTTCAATAGTTTTAGGTTCAATTTTATCAAAAAGAGTGACAGACTCAGGCATGACAGTGTAATTGTCATTATACGGTGGGGGTCATAAATTGTATCCAATCCCAATCATATCATTGTGCTCCTTCTATGAATCAAGCATCTCTTGCAGCTTAGCTGAAGACAGTTTAAACTTTTCAAGTTTCACTTCAGTAACTGATTGCTCAGCTTTGGATTGGGCTAGCATTTTAGTCAGTTTGTCATTTTTAGCTGCAAGAGTGTACTTTTCTCCATGCAGTTTTTCTATATCAGAGATGAGAGATTTGATTTTTATTTCAAAGCAATTGATTTCTCTTTTATACATCTCAGATTTTACTTTTTCTTCTTTGATTTTAGCTGCCAAATTTTAATTGTGCTCACGGTAACCCTTTAGTTCAGCAATACATTTATCACTACACAAATTAGATTTTACCTCAGAAGGCATTGGAGTTGGACCATCATTGATGTGAGCCATGAGAGCATGATTTTGGAATTGAGGCTTCACTTCCTCAGCATATAAACTCCAGTCACATACTCTATCTTGTCTGATGACAGGTGCATTTGATGTAGATTGGTTGGTTCCATGCGCTTGATTTATCAGTTGTGGCTAACTCTGATATGGATCTTGATGTTGTTGTTGGTGATGATACTGCTGCTGTTGATGATTGTTTGACTGATAGCTTGAGATTGGTTGTGAGGTTGATTGGCCCTGAGAATTCCTTTGAAAGCTATTGTTGTTTCTTCTGGGGGCATTACATTCTCTTGAAAAATGGCGAGTCATACCATAATTGAAGCATTTGACCTTGGATTTGTCATATCCAAGCTTTGTAGTTTCATTCAAACTTGGCTTTCTCCCTTTTTTGAAGAAATTCTTAGCTCTCATTGCTATCATAGCCATTTGCCATTGCAGATCCATTTCTTCCACATCATCCGGATCCATTTCTTCCAAGTCTTCTTGGATCAGGTGGGCAGAAGTGAGTCTACCTCCCAAGTATGCTTCAAATTTATATGCTTTAACAACTCTAGGTCCACCTAGGTTCCTTCTCCTTTCATCAAGTTCAAGAGCTTTAATTTTGGCTATCATGATGTCCAAGGTGGTACTCTCCAGATCAGGAGTGTTTTTCAGCATGGTAACATTTTGCTTCCAGCGTTCAGGAAGGCTATGAAGCATCTTTTTGTTCAACTCTTTGACTTTATATGTAACCCCCATAATCTCTAAATCATTCACCAGCTGCACAAATCTATGCAATTGTTTAGAGATTGACTCCCCTTTGGAGTGATGAAAGGTTTCATATTGATTAACAAGTTTATCCTTATTAATTTCAGCTACTTCACTGATGCCTTCACACATAATCAGCAGTGCATCCCACACAGCTTTAGTTGTTCCATACTTCTCAAGCCTTTTCAGCACATCCATTTTCAGTACTTTAGTTAGAATGGAATAAGCTTTGAGATCAATTTTTATCTTTTTTGTAGTCATCATCATCAAGAGTGAGATCCTCTATGGGTATTCTTGAGGTTTTGTATAGAGCAGCTTGATCAACAGAAAATGTCACTGGAATGTGAGGCCCTTTACATATGGAAATCCAATAGTTCGGATCTACAACTGTAATGTAATTCATAAACCTAATCTTCCATTGCTTAAACTCAGATTTGTGTTTAAGCATAGTAGGTTTAGGAGTATGACCAAGTTCAGAGAAAGTATGTGAATCCATTTTAATAAGTTGTTTTTAATTTGTTTAAGTACTGATTAGGTTGATTCTTAAGTCCTCCTAGTCCAGTAAGTCCAAAACATGCTTATGTAATCAGATCTGCTGAGTGTAGGTTAGAAATTTGTTAGAACTTCTTTTTTTAAGTTTCTGATTTAGTTTCTTGTCTAATTTTATGTTGAAGCAACTGTTCACAGATTTGTTTTTAGAGGTTGATGATGAATGAACAGTAACTATCGAAGTATTTCAGCAGATATTCAACTTGTATACTGAATAGAGGTAGTCGAACACTCTATCAGCAACTCAATCACCAAATCAATCGAGTTCATCTTAGATCTATGCAGATCTAAAGAAGAACCAAGAACCAAAGCTCTGATACCAATTGACTGGGTTTTGTGAGAATAAATTTCTCTGCTGTTGTGAAACAACTAGGACCGAATATGATGACTGAGGAAGTCATTATATGGCGGAATAATACAAACACAGAACATTGAATGCAAGAAATACTCATAAATGCACTTTTGTATTGATTAAGATGAATAGTTACAATAAATGATAGGGTTTGAGCACTATACAGTAACTAGACACGTTGGGGACAAAAGACTATGATCTTCTGATTGTCTGACGTTAGACTAAAGTCAAAAGTCTAAGTCGAAGTCTAAAGTCTAAAAGTCACCTCACATACGAGGTTGTCTATTCTATTTATAGGCTGACAAAAAGCTTTTACAAAAGACTAAAATACCCCTATACATAATCTCTAACTACAAAAGATCTTCATCAGCAATTGTTTTGTTCATCCGCATTGACTAATGCGGATGTGTTGAACTTTATCAGCATTTGTTTTTCTTCAACCACATTAGTGTTTGATCATCAGCATTGACAAATGCGGATGAACAAACACTTAGCGCATTTGTTGCTAAGCATCCGCATTAGTAAATGCGGATGTGACAATCCTTTGGCAGCATTTGTTCGGCTGTCCGCATTTGTTAATGCGGAAGAACAAATACTTGTTCTTTGGTCATCCGCATGTACAAATGTGAATAGCCGACACTTGTCTTCTTTTGTTGATGCACATTCTTCATCCGCATTGGTTCTTGGACTTAGGGAGATTTCAGTAGAACAACCATCATCCACTACTTAAATTGGCATGTATGATCCTTTCAGGGTCCAAACAGTGCCCCAAGAACTCCTCAACAAAACGGTGTTGCTAAGAGAAATAGGACACTCATTGAGGCTGCTAGAACTATGTTGGCCGATTCAAAGCTGCTTCTAACATTCTAGGCAGAGGCAGTCAGCACTACATGCTTTGTGCAGAATAGAGTTCTTATAGTTAAGCCCCATGGAAAGGCCCCTTATGAGCTATGGAACAAGAGACCACCATTAATTGGTTTTCTTAGGTCCCTTGGCAGCAGGTGTACCATACTTAACACAAAGGATAATTTAGCAAAATTTGCTAAAAAGTCGGATGATGCTATCTTTGTTGGATATTCTTCAAGCTTCAAAGCTTATAGAGTATACAACATTAAGAGTCAACAATTTGAGGAATCATCCATTATTATTGTCAACGAGCACACTCCTTGTGTTAAGAGGAATAGCCCTGAGGATATCTTTAATTTAAAATTGTTTCCAAACTATTCTAAACCTTCTTATGAGAATGTTTTAGCTAGAACAGGAACTCAAAGTGACACAGATGAGGATCAACTATTTGAGTTACCCAGACCTCTTCCAAGTTCTCCAAGAATTCCTGAAGCTCAATCTCCCATCAAAATAACAAGTGGAGCTTCAACCAGTTGTCAACAAAGTGAGCCTTAAAATTCATTGAGTGACAACTTAAACACTACACAACACCAAGCTGATGGAAGTAGCAATCAGGAAGAACAGGAAACTGTTAAGGCTACTCCAAATCAAACGGCTACTGATGAGGTTTCTCCTTCATTCAATCAGTCCTCGTTGAATGAATATGAAACCCCGATGGTCCAAATGTTCACAATCTTAAGCAAAACTTTTCAAATCTAGATCTCTCCATGCAAATGGATGTGATCCCTAGACTCTGGACTCACAACACCCACCCAGCTGAAAGCATCATCGGAGATGCTTCTAAAGGTGTGAGAACAAGAAGAGAAACTCATAATGGAAATGTCTGCTTGTACTCATGCTTCCTCTCACAGATGGAACCAAGAATGGTAGAAGAAGCTTTGAAGGACAGTAGTTGGATTCAATCAATGCAAGAGGAATTGCTTTAATTCAAAAGACAAAAGGTTTGGAACCTATGCCCACTACCACCTGGTAAAGTACCCATTGGCACAAAGTGGGTATTCAAAAACAAAAAGGATGACAGAGGTTTGATTATCAAGAACAAGGCAAGACTAGCAGTTCAAGGATACACTCCAGAAGAAAGAATTGATTACACTGATGTTTTTGCACCTGTTGCAAGACTTGAGGCAGTTAGGATCTTTCTTGCTTATGCGGCATCCAAAAACTTACAGTTTATCAGCTTGATGTCAAGTGTGCCTTCTTTATGGGGATATAGACAGAGAAGTCTATGGGTGCCAACCTCCAGGATTTGAAGACTCACAACATTCCAACTACGTGTGCAAATTGGACAAAGCTCTTTATGGGTTACACCAGGCACCTAGGCTATGGTATGAGACCTTGTCTCAGTTTCTCCTGAAGAATGGTGACACAAGAGGTACCATTGACAAGACATTATTCATAAGGAATACTGGAAAAGACATTTTTCTTGTACAAATCTATGTCAATGACATCATATTTGGTTCCTCAAATGACCAAATGTGTAAGGACTTTGAAAGCATTATGAAGAAGAAGTTTGAAATGGGTTCCATGGAAAAATGGACTTTTTCCTTGGAATTCAGGTGAAGCGGATGTAAGATGGATTCTTCATCAATCAATGTAAATATGTCAATAACATTTTTGAAAGATTTGACATAAAGGATTGCAAGCCAGCAAAGACACCTATAACCAGAAATCACGATCTTTTTCCTGACTCCGACGGGGAGGATACTGATCAACATCTGTATACGGCAATTATAGGATCTCTGATGTATCCCACAGCAAGTAGACCTGATATTATGGTTGCAACCTGCATTTGTGCAAGATATCAGGCTACTCCAAAGGTGTCTCACCTAGTTGCTGCCAAGAGAATCCTAAGATACCTCAAAGGAGCTCCGAAGTTGGGTCTCTGGTATTCTAGAAATCAAGACTTAAATCTCTATGGCTACACTGATAGTGACTATGGTGCCTGCAACATCAACAGGAAATCAACATCAGGAGGATGTCAATTTCTTCGTGGAAGGATAATCTCCTGGCAATGCAAGAAGAAATCTTGTGTATCTATATCAACTGCCGAGGCTGAATACATTGCTGCTGCTAGTTGCCTTGCTCAGCTGCTATGGATTCAAAATCAGATGTTGGATTATGGCTTCAATTTCATGGAGACTCCTATTCACATTGACAATAAGAGTGCCATATCCATTATAGAAAATCCGGTAAATAACTCAAAGACAAAGCACATTGACATCAAGTATCATTTTATCAGAGATATTCATAAGAAAAATCTGATCAAATTAGTCAAAGTTGACTCAAATGAACAATATGTTGATTTGTTCATAAAGGCATTTGATGAACAAAGATTTAAATATCTGATTACAGCTATTAGGATGATAAACATTGACTAACTTGTCTCATATGGAAAACCTTTTAATACGTGTTCTGTCTGTGTCAATCAATCTAAGCCCAGTTACAAAAGGTCTTTAGAATTCCCCTATTTATTTGATGAGAAATGCGAAACGAAAAAAGAAAAGATCCCCCGTTAGGTATGAATTCTTCCAAAAAGAAACATTCTCTCAGAAGATATCTTTGTTTATCTTTCGAAGGCAACTTTTCTAAAACTTGTAATATCTTTGGAAAGGTTTTAAGCTTCAGAAGAACATTCAAAGTGCTATCAAATCCATTTTCGAAGTGATAAAACCTTTCATTCGGAAGACCTTCTTACTCTCGGAAGTGAGACTATCTTACCTTCGGAAGTAAGTTTGACTTCGGAAGATATTACACTCGGAAGACTCATACTCTCGGAAGAAAAACTTTACTGCGTAACGTAAATCTTTGGGCCCCACTCTGTAAGGTAAAGATTTTCTTAATGATGTCGGAATATTTAAATGACTTATCCTTACCGCCCCTTTCACATCATAACCCAAACTATCATTTCACCTTATCCATCCGCCATTTTCCCACATTTAGATACTTCCGACCTCTCTTGTTAATCTTTTTACCCATTTGCAAGCCCTTATTGTTCTTCATCTTCACTGTCACTCTCTCAAACTTACCACTACTTTTCCCGATCTCAGTCAACAATGGATCTAAACCCTCAGCACAATCAAGTCACGATCCTTGACTCTTCAAGGGATGCGGATTTCTCTGAAATCATCCAATTTTTGCTTTAGTCCACCTACTACACAGCCCTCACTGTTAATCCCACTATATACTCCAACTATATGGCCGAATTTTAGGCTAATAGTCAGATTGACACCCTGAATGGAGTTAGGGTTATCAGGTCAAGAATTTGTGGCCAAAAGTTAGTCATATCTGAACAGACCATCAGGGAGCACTTAGAGCTTCATGATGAAGGTTCTCCTACGGATCGTTGGTATTAGAGTTTTGCCGTAATTCCTTATATCTTTCTCTATTTTAATTGTAGAATACATATTTATATTCTTTTAATACCATTTATTTCTTTTCTACTCACATCAATTAATATTAAATTTTTTTAAAAAATATGAGGGATGAACACTAAATCCTTATATTTGGGGGATGAAATTGTTATCCTCTAAATTTAGAGAATGAGATTTGAATGCTTTAAAAACTCATTACATCTAATACTCTCTCTCTCTCCCCCCCCTCTCTCCCCCCTCCCC